>JACEVL010000185.1:292500-307500 GCA_020284085.1 Aporrectodea caliginosa
TGGAACGAATCCAGGGACAGAAGAGTCCTTGATCGAGATCTGATGGCCATCACAGATTATAGGAAGAGAGGAAGAGAGGTCGTAAGCTTCCCGCTTCAAGGTACCCACAGTCGTCAAAGCTATGGCTAAGAGGGAACTTTAAGCCAGAAGGAAGCAGTCACATCAGAGAAGCCATGCATTTGCAGACTCAACGTTATATGACAAGCGCTGAACCATTGAACCAAATGAACATTTCAAAGAATGTTGTACACGCACACAGGGGCTTCTATCCCTATACAGGGCGGGCGCAAGTTGAGCCCAGTGAAAAACTGGGGGAAGTGTTTGTTTTCAATTTTTATCACACTTTCTGCAAGTTACAGAGTCTTCACTCACAGTCCTGTGAAAGACCCACATTTCTTGTATAAATATTATTGGTGTGAACCGGTGACACCCTCCGACTAAGTCCCTGGAGTTTGTTAACGCACTGTAAGCTTACTTAATGTGTTATGGCATTCTCGCACTTAATCGAGCAACATTATCGGCTGCATAGTTGTGACAAAAATAAACATTTACATTGGTTTTAACTTAAAAATATGCGGTATCCGGACATTTCCCCCCGCCGGACATTTCCCTCGAACAGTAAGTAGGTAACTCTACCATTGTCCATGATAACTGTCATTAACCCAACTTCTATTGAAGCAAAGACCTTCTTCTTTCATCAATCTAATTTCTATTTAAGCAAAGAATTTCTTTCATAAATCCAACTGTTATTTAAGCATAGAATTTGTTTCATGAATCCAGCTTCTATTTAAGGAAAAGCATTTTTTCATTAATCCAACTTCTATTAAAGTAAAGAATTTCTTTCATCAATCACACTTCTATTCAGTGCCGGCGCTAGGGTACTGGAGGCCCCCCCAAAGCCTTACTTGAGGCCCCCCTCCCAATAACTACAAAAAATACACTGCAAACGGGATTGATCGAACGTCCAGTCTCTTAATATGTTTCTTTAAACCCAGCTCTTTCACCAACAACAGAAACAGCTAAATCAAAAAAGTACATGTAGGTATCAACAGGCCTACTTGGCATTGATACTGGAGCTCATGTCTCAGGAAAACTGTTTTCGTCTCGCCTTCTTTTCTGCGAATCGTTCCAATAGCTCGTCATAGTTCAGCAGTTTCATTTTCAATTGAGATCATTGCCAGGGATGATAACCTGCTGCTGAGCATGGTGGAACGATTAACTGTTTTAATTAGCTTCAGTGTGCTGAAACTGCTCTCAGCACTGGCCACTGTTACTGGAGTGGTCAGAAGAATCCTCAGTGCAATTGACAGATTGGGATTATAAAAGTCATGAAGTTCATTCACATAAATGTACTGTAGAAAGTCTCGTGCTGATGTTTGCTCTTTTGTTTCAGTCTTTCGTCGAGACAAGCAGCCTGATTGTCTCGACGAAAGACTGCAACAAAACGTGAAATCTCCTTTAGAAGTTCATTTGTTTCTATGTCTCCCATCTTCTCAAAGAGGTAAAGACAATGTTTTTGCAGTTGATTGGTGTCGTGTATTTTAACGAGTGTGTCATAACGACACAGAAATCCAAAAATGCTGTTGCAATCCTTGATCTGCTGGAACCGTGACTGAACTGAAACCAGCGCCTGATCCAGAAGTTTGTAGAAGAAATCTGTCTTAAATCGCTGCTCGGATGTAACCTAAGTCTATTCATTTCATCTGAACATTCGTAGTCAAACTGAGCTTTTCTGCGTCGGTTTCTCATTTCATGGAAATTAAGTGGTGCTCATCGCCATTTCTTCTGCAATTTCCTGTGCACTTGTAATAGCAGATTCAAATCCAGGTTCAGATACCTCTGTAGGAAGTCTTCATTGGCTTCTAGTTCTAGTTCACGTTCCAGCGTATCAATTGTCTATTTTGCTTAGATATATAATCCGGTGCTTGGGTTTCAGAAACAAACGGTCACAAATAGGCTTAATGATCAGCTAAATTTGGAGGCCCCTAACAAACTGAAGGCCCCCAACTCACAAATAGGCTTAATGATCAGTTAAATTTGGAGGCCCCTAACAAACTGAAGGCCCCATGTCACAAATAGGCTTAATGATCAGCTAAATTTGGAGGCCCCTAACAAACTGAAGGCCCCACGTCACAAATAGGCTTAATGATCAGCTAAATTTGGAGGCCCCTAACAAACTGAAGGCCCCCAACTCACAAATAGGCTTAATGATCAGTTAAATTTGGAGGCCCCTAACAAACTGAAGGCCCCCAACTCACAAATAGGCTTAATGATCAGTTAAATTTGGAGGCCCCTAACAAACTGGAGGCCCCACGTTACAAATAGGCTTAATGATCAACTAAATTTGGAGGCCCCTAACAAACTGAAGGCCCCACGTCACAAATAGGCTTAATGATCAGCTAAATTTGGAGGCCCCTAACAAACTGGAGGCCCCCCCGACCGGGGGGTTCGGGGGCCCTAGCGCCGGCACTGCTTCTATTAAAGTAAAGAATTATTTTCATCAGTCCATCTTCGGAGGGAAACGTCCGGGGGTAAATGTCCGGGGAATGTCCTAGACCTAAAATATGCTTTCACTTACGTATTTCATTAACTAAAATACTATGCCGCATGAAAAAACGAAATATAAATATCGAGGTTGTGAGTTGGCATACGGCAACATTCAAATGGACAAATCCGACAAATGGACAGAACACTGTCAAATGCATCACGCCTTCAAGTTTACCAGGTTAACAACTTAGCGGTACCGTGGCGTACTGTACGTACCCAATTAACTGTAACCTTTGCTTGAACCTTATGATCAGTTTCGCATTGTGAGCAACTCTCCTCTCCATGCCATAATGCATTAATGCTCGACAGAAGTTGAGTAAGTTCTTACATTGATGAATTTGTTGCATTTCGGTGATTGTGAATGCGAGATTTTAATCTACTTAATTCACACCCGTTGACTTGCATGCTTAAACACTGAACAACTTTACCAGTAATCCTCCATTTTAGGTGCTTTAACTAGGCTATTTTGCATTGGTATCCACTATCCATTGTTTATGGTGAATTTAAAATGTAAGATGGATTGATGAAAATAATTGTTTGCCTAAATGGAAGCTGGATTGATGAAAGAAATCTTCACATAAATGGATCGATGATATTTATAATTACAGACACATTTATCTAATCAGAAATTAGCTAAAACTCACGTCGGAGATATGGGATCGAGGGAAGGCCCCGCTCGGGGGGGGGAAGGGAAGGTATTGAGCCCGGTTCTTTAGGGGGGATAGAAGCCACTGCACGCACACTTGTACAGGTAACGACATTTTGGTTACGAATGAACCATGAGTCTTTTAAAGACGAAACTGACTCTTACGCAAATGACCTAGGGCAGTGCTGTCCAACCATCGGCCCGCGGGCCGCATGTGGCCCGCGGGCTGATTCTAAGTGGCCCGCCCGAGCTTACTAAATATTTGCGATTTCTGTAAATAATGAAGTAAAAGACAAAGTCGCTGGCCTACTTGCATAGCTATTCGTTCGTAACTTGGCTTATTATATGCAGCTTCTAATAATATTTTCAATAACTCTTCAAGTTTGTCGGAGTTAATGCAGCTTTACTTACAGCAGACTTATAGCTTACCAGTTTTAAGATATGGCTCAGTTGCTGTGAGATTTTCTCAATCTCAGCTGAGTAAACTAAATGCTTGTGAACTAATGTTTTGCATATATAATGAGCACAGGTGTTCCTTAGGTTGATATATATATATATATAAGTAGTTGGTTTAATGCAGTAGAGAGCTGTATGTTAGAAGTTACCGTTGAGTGGTAATTGATAAGAACTTTGATATTAAGTGTACGTTTGAAATAACTGTGTTTGAAGAAAGGAGAAACATTCAAAGAACTGTGTCAATTTAATTCTTAAACAGTTAGAAGACGTTGAGCAATTTATATGTAGAGATAAGGAAAGTTCTTGAGGTAGGTCACAACTAAGAAAGAAAAGAGTTGGTGACATATTTGGTGGCAGCGGTGGGATTCGAAACAACGTCTGGGATTCGAAACAACGTCTGGGATTCGAAACAACGTCTGGGATTCGAAACAACGTCTGGGATTCGAAACAACGTCTGGGATTCGAAACAACGTCGACTGGTGAATACGCATTCAAATCATTGGTAAATCTACGACAACGAAAGCCTCAACGACAAAGGTATAAAAGTTGGTTGTTATCAAACAAAGAACAATTCCCAATACTTCAAACACAAAAGAAAACTGGTGTTTTCCAGAAAGGACAGCACTGAAGTAAAGAAGTAAGATGGAGAAATTAAGTGTCAAAAAACAAGCAGAACTGAAGAAGATGTCTTCTGAAAGATTAAAACAGCGCTTGTTGAAGGCTGGTTTTGAAGAAGAGAAACTGAAAGATATGTCACGTGAGGACATGTTAGAAGCGCTAGCTGAAGTCTGGCTTAAGGAAGAAGCAGAAGAAGAAGGTGCTGTCGGCGGTGTTGTGGAAAAGGTTATTGAAAAACCGCCTGGACTTATGTCTATGGAGATGATGATGCAGTGGATGATGATGAAAGAAGAAAGAGAGGAGAAACGAAGACAAGAAGAGAAAGAAAGAGAGGAGATACGAAGACAAGAAGAGAAAGAGAAAGAGGAGAAACGGAGACAAGAAGAGAAAGAAATGCGACAGGAAGAATTACGTCTTCAGAGAGAAAAGGAAGAGAAGGCAGAACGTCTTCAGAGAGAAAAGGAAGAGAAGGCAGAACGTCTTCAGAGAGAAAAAGAAGAGAAAGCAGAAAATGCACGACAGGAAGAATTACGTCTTCAAAGAGAGAAAGAAGAATTGCAAAGGCAGCAATTTGAAATTCAATTAGAGCAATTGAGAAAAGATAGAGAAGATGCTGAAAGGAGAAGATTAGAGCAGATGATTGAATTTGAAAAGGCGCGGAAAAGTGACGAAGAGATACGTCAGCAACAGATTGAAGAGAAGAGACTACGTGAAGAAGAAAAGGAAAAAGTGCGAATTTCAGAGTTGGAGCGAGCAGAACAGGTTAGACAAGAAGAACTGAAATTACAGAAAGAAAGCATGGAGAAGGCGGAAGAGGAAAGACAAGAACGTTTAAAGTTGGAACAACAAAAAATAGCATTAAAAGAAGCACAACTCAAAGAGGAGAAGCGAAATAGAGAAGCTCAAGAGCAAAGAAGAGAAGAAGAACGAGAAGAACAGAAAAGGAAACAGGAAGAAAGTGAAACGATGGTTTCGAAAATAAAGAAAATTGGTGATGCCATGAAACACGTGTTACCTAAAATGCCAAACGATATGATGGAGGTGCCATTATATTTCGAAACGGTTGAGAATGCGTTTCGTAGTTTCAACGTGCAAGAACAATTCTGGGTGAAGTTACTATTGCCATTGATGACTCCGAAAGCTAGAACTGTTCTAAACAGATTGTCATTCGATGATTTAGACGATTATCAAGTCGTGAAACAGCACTTGTTAAAAGAATTCAAGTTGACACCGAGAGAGTACAGATCGAAGTTTATTGATGCGAAGAAGACAGCTGAAGAAACGTATACAATGTTTACAGCTAGGCTGAAGAACTTGCTGAACTATTATGTGAAAAGTCGCAAAGTGGAAAAGAATTTTGAGAAGCTGTTTGATTTATTAGTGGCGGATAAGTTGAAAGAATCACTACCACCAGGTCCACTACAGTTTGTATTGTCGAAGGAAGGAACTGATTGTTACGAAGCTAGTGTTGTGGCAGACCTAGCGGACATTCATGTTAATAATCGAATTGGTTTGGCAATTCCGAATAAGACAAGTTTTGATTTTGTACCCAATGTAAAAAGAAATCAACAGTTCACTCCAAATTTTGGTTTTCATTGGAAGAGCAATCAAGAAACAGGAAATCAGTTCAGAGGTGCAGAAGTGAAACCAAATTCTCCGGTTGTTCATGAGAATAGAGAGTCGATGATGACCAGACAACGTCAGGTATATAACAAATCACCACCAAGGTTTGTCGCGAGAGAAGGCAATGCATCGTTTACTCCATATAAGAGAAAAGAAAGCATCGAACAACGAGGTGCAGTGGTGAAACGTTGTCATAACTGTGGATCAGACAGGCATTTGATGAAATTCTGTCCAGTTCCTGTTACAACCTCAAATTATGGAAAACAAGAACATTCGAGGGTGAATCGAATTCAAGTGGTTGATAATTCTGAAAGTCAAGCCACAGAACATCAGAACAATGAAACTGAAGTAAAGTCAGTGATGAAATGTCACCTTTCACCTGATATTCAGAAAGAAATTCTATTGCACAATGGAATGCAGAAAGAAATGGCTGGAAGAGATGAAAGTACAACATTGAAGAAAGTGGTATTGCAGTACGTCGAGGTAGAAATTCGTGGAACAGCAGGAAAAGAACCAATAAAAGTAAAAGCACTGATTGATTCTGGAGCAGAGGTTCCGGTGATTAGTGAAGAATTACTGGAAGGCATGAAGGTGGAGCAGATTGGAAAAGTGAACTTACAATGCGTGGCAGGAGATGCCATTCCTGCAAAGTTGGTGAAAGTTGATGTAAGGCTGTGTTGTAACGATGTGGAAGAAGAGGTAATTCCGCATAAAGTCAAATGTTCACTTACACCTTATGTGACATTGATGTGTGCTAGTATTGCAAAAATGGGAAGCACAGAAAGATTCTTGTTGCATCCAGAAATCATTGCAGAACTTAAAGCCGTGCCACAAGTGAAAATGATACAAGGAGATGTGCAAGCGAATGTAACGACGAGATTGCAGAGTCAGCGAAAGAAAGTGGTAGATGTCGAAGAGGAAAGTGAAACTGAAAGTTCAAGTGAAGAGGAAAACGAAAGTGATGATCAACAAAGTTTAATACAAGACGGTATAACAGCAGAAATGAGTGAACAAGAGATGGCTGCATGCAAGAATGGTAATCTAAATGAAACGAAAGAGGATAATGAATGTGATGTGGAGATAGCAGATTTGTTTCAAGAAAATGAGAAAGATGAAGAACAACAGATGCAGATTGCAGACGCAAAGAAATTCGAAGAACAGCAGAGACAAGATGAATCATTGAAAGCATGGTGGAATTTAGCGCCAGATAAAGAATCTGAATTCTGCGTGGTAAATGGCTTACTGTACAAGAGATATCGAATATTAGAGCAAACGATATATCAATTGGTGTTACCAAAAGAGCGACGAATGAAAGTGATGGAGTTGGCTCACGAATCAGTATTTGGAGGACATCTTGGAGAAGAGAAAACTAGAGAACGAATAAAGTTGTCTTTTACGTGGCCAAAGATGAGAAGAGATATAGTGAAATTTTGCAAATCATGTGAGAAATGTCAGTTAAAGGCAAGAAGTTTGGTGATGGACAGGGTTCCTATCACTCCAATTCCAAGAGAAGATGTGGCGTTTAGAAGAATTACGGTGGATTGTGTAGGACCAATCGAGCCAGCATCTGCTGCAGGTCACAAGTACTGTTTATGTATTGTCGATTCTTGCACAAGATGGCCTACAGTGTTTCTGTTGAAATCATTAACTGCGAAGGCTGTATGTGATGCTTTGATGGAGTTGTTCATGAACGTTGGTGTACCTTCTGTGATCACAAGTGACCAAGGAACAAATTTTACTGCGAGTCTGACAAGAGAATTTCTGAATTTAATGGGGTGTAGTCCAAGATTTGATACGCCAGGTCATCCAGAGGCAGCTGGATTAGTAGAAAGATGGAATCAAACATTCAAGAAAATGATCCATCATGTAATTGTTGACAATCCAAGGCAATGGCATAAAGTAATTCCGTTTACAGTGTGGGCATTACGAGAAGTACCGAATGCAACTACTGGAATTGCTCCTTATATGTTGGTGTATGGAAAGATTCCGCGTGGACCACTGGCAATTCTAAAAGAAAGTTGGACAAGAGAAATTAATTTACCACCTCATATTGGAATCCAACCAGAAAAGTACTTGAAAGACATGAAAGCAAATATGGAAAAAGCATTACTGTTTGCAGAATCATATACACGAGAGAAGCAATTACAGTATACGAATCAATACAACAAAAGAGCGAAACATAAAGAATTTGAACCGGGTGAAAAAGTTATTGTGTTGTATCCGACGTCAACAAATAAACTGATTTCACGATGGCATGGTCCATGTACTGTCATACAACGAAGGTCCAAGTACTCTTATTTGATTGATATGGGTGACGATTGTCGAAAGATAATTCACGCAAATAAAATCAGAAAGTACATTACAAGAGCAATGAGTTGTGGATTAATCGTTGAAGAAGATGAAGACTTTGGTTCAGTGGTTGAGTTGTTGACGAAGAATGACTTGCAAGATGAAAAGAATTCACTGAATCTTGATCCTGAACAGATTAGTCATTTAACATTATCTCAACAAAAACAATTGCTGGAAGTACTGAACAGATATTCTGATCGATTTTCTGAAAAGCCTGGACTATGTACATTGGTTGAGCATGAAATTGAACTGAAACCGGAATTTCGTGAAAAAGAATTTATGGCTTACCGAATTCCACTCATCTATCGAGCAGAAGTTGAACGACAAATTAAAGAAATGCTTCAAGCCAACATTATAAAACCATCTTCGAGCAGAATGGCAAGTCCGCTGGTAATTGTTAAAAAGAAAGACGGTTCTCTGAGACTTGCCTGCGACTACAGATACATTAACTCGTTCACTGTGGATTGTAAATATCCAATGCCGATTGTAAAAGATGTTTTGCACAAAGTTGGAAAATCAAATGTGATCTCGATTTTTGATTGTCGAAGTGCTTACTGGACTTGTCCTGTTAAGCAAACTGATCAATGGAAAACTGCTTTTGTTACTCACAATGGACTGTACGAGTTTACTCGTGTTCCTTTCGGAATGATCAACTCAGGAAGAACATTTGTTAAAGCAATTAACATGGTTTTACAGCCTATAAATGAATTTGCTGAGCCCTATGTAGATGACATTGCTGTGCATTCAGATGACTGGAAGATTCATTTACAGCATTTAGATGCATATTTAATGCAAATGAGACTGCATAACATTACTCTGAACTTAAAGAAATGTATCTTTGGTAAGAGTGAGGTAAAGTTCATCGGTCATGTGGTTGGTTCTGGAACGATTCAAATGAATCCAGATAGAATTGAAAGTTTAATTAATTTGAAAACCCCAGAAACGAAGAAACAAATTAAGCAATTGCTGGGATTTTTTGGTTACTATAGACAGTTTATCAAAGATTTTGCACAGATTGCGAAGCCTCTATCTGATTTGACAAGCAAACATGTTCCAGATAAGATTGATTGGACTGATAGACATCAACAGGCATTTAATTTACTTAAAGATGCTGTACGCTCTAAAGTTGTTTTATATGTTTTTGATGTTGGAAAACCTTTTAATTTGTACTGTGATAGTAGTGATTTTGCAGTAGGAGCTGTTTTAACACAGATGGATGATAAGGGAATAGAACGCCCTGTATCATTTATAAGTCAGAAATTGACTGACACTCAGAAGAGATGGGCAACTGTAGAGAAAGAAGCCTATGCTATTGTTTGGGCTCTAAATAAGTTGAAAGAGATAATAATTGGATCTAAAGTTCACATCTTTACCGATCACAATCCTTTAACTTATCTGACTGAATCTATGTCTAAGTCTGCTAAACTGGTGCGTTGGGCTTTAGCACTGCAAACTTTTGATGTAGAAGTTAATTATAAGAAAGGACGATTAAATGTTGTAGCAGATTGTTTATCTAGATTATAAGATTGTTTATTTTACTGTATTATATAGTATTAAGTTTATTGCATAATTTAGTACCTGATGATTTCGCAAATTTTTAAGTTTAATTTGCTCAATCCAAAGAAAGGGAAGGAGGTAATGTGAACTAATGTTTTGCATATATAATGAGCACAGGTGTTCCTTAGGTTGATATATATATATATATATAATGTGTATCGATTGTTAAGCGTTTTAGTCTTAGGCCTTAGTTGCGCTGTCGGCTCGTGGGCGCTTGGCCTAAAGTAGCCTAAACTTTGGCTGACGATAGATTCTCTACACGTGCAGTTAGCGCGCCAAACTTAGAAACTGCTGATGACAGTGAATTTGAACAATACAGTGTAGTAGTTGGTTTAATGCAGTAGAGAGCTGTATGTTAGAAGTTACCGTTGAGTGGTAATTGATAAGAACTTTGATATTAAGTGTACGTTTGAAATAACTGTGTTTGAAGAAAGGAGAAACATTCAAAGAACTGTGTCAATTTAATTCTTAAACAGTTAGAAGACGTTGAGCAATTTATATGTAGAGATAAGGAAAGTTCTTGAGGTAGGTCACAACTAAGAAAGAAAAGAGTTGGTGACAAAATGCTTGTTGGAATAATGTTTATCGTAAAATATTTGGTTTTCACAAATGGGAATCAGTAAGAGAATTTATTGCAGGTTTAGGCAGTTTGGACTTTAAATCTATGAGAGTTATTGCTATGTTTAAATTTCTTAAAGACATGCTAACGGTGGATAATAGTACACTAAATATGCTGTCATTGACATTCAGTTATGGCCATGAGCATATTAATTTAGTTTCTGGTTATGGTTTGTCTGTAAAAGACAACATGTATTATGTAAGATCGCGGGTTCACTACGTTTATGCTTCGAGAGGAGCAATAGTTTGAGTTGTCTCCCAGTCTGTTTGGGAAGGAGTTCTTGTATTTTTGTATTTCTGTTCTAGTCTGCTTAGTTTGCTTAGTTTCTCTGTTCTGCTTTGTGCGAAATAAAGTATATACTAGGGTCTTTCAAACCGTTAAAAAAATCGCTTGTAAAGGTTACTATGTGTCTTTTTAAGACGAAACTGACTCGTACACAAATAATGACCTAAGGTTCCTAAAACCGTTAAACAATTTGCTTGTTAAGGAAACTGAGTTCCGTTTATGACGTCATTGTCTATTCTGTATATTGTTTCGCGCATTTAAATGTGCCATGACCTATTAATGTTTGTATGTATATTATTATTTATTTATTTAATAAGTAAGTAAGTAAGAATATTATTTATTGAGAAGTACTAGCAAACGCACAGCACAGCACAGCACAGGCAAAACGCTGTAGGTAAACAATAACAGTTGACAGTAGACTATGGCTACTTATGGATGGGTTAATCAGTACATGTTCCTATATAACATTCTTGGGATAAAGTTCATCAAGTCTTTATCGGTGGGGGTGAAATTGTGTGCCCTTTGTCGGAAGTTATATAATAAAGGTCCTCGTTGCATTGGGCAGAGATCATGAAGCTCACTGCCTTGGACAGCTCTGGACAAGGGGTCGTCTGCCGCTTGTGCTAACGTTTCAGTCGTCAGAGCATCAGGATGTAAGTAACCATCACGCCTGAGTCTGTTCATGAAGCACTCGAGGCGGGATTTGTCCCTTCCACTCGCTAGGCCCCACCATGCAGGAGAGGCATACATCGTGAGAGATATGGCAGTAGCTCTAGCGATTGTTTGAAGATCGTTCATTGAGGCTCCATGTGCTTTAAGGGTTCTACTGGCATACAGCGAGGCAGAACCAGAGCAGAGGATCATATCAATGTTAATTATTCTGTTAAAACACCAATTTATGCGTATAAAAATGACCCATAGTCTTTTAAAGGTGCAAATAATGCTTACATAAATGTCACAAGGTCTTTAAAACAGCTAAACAATTCGCTTACAACGGATTTTGCGTTCGTGTTGGATATATACAGAATCTTTTTCAAATGCATATAAAACGCATTTGCGTCCAAGCTAGACAGTTGATGTATGGCCTGCGTATTATGACGGTACATGGCCTCGTGGGACCAATGCTTCATGGTGTTGTGCGAAGGACCACTGTGGACCTGTGGCCCACTTGTTCAACGCGTCACCGGCATGGTAGGGCTTTGTGGGGCAGCAGGAGCGCAATAGACTACAGTCCGTGATGGACCGTCTGGTCCGACTACGCTACTTACCAGAGGATAACCAAACATTAGAACAGCTGTCTTCTTTTTTAAGTTCTCTGCCCTTCGGCAGGTTCCAACTTCCAATGACGCCACTCTTCTCTGTGCTGTGCTTTTTCCTTTAGTTCGCTGTATCCGTCGAACAGCTGTGTAGAACGTCATATGGGAACCGCTTTACTGCTGCCTTGGCGGACCAGGGCAATGTTCTGAACCCGATCCTCCCTCCTGTAAAGATGCTCCCCTATTCCTTGCGTCCCAGACCGCATGACCGAATCGTTCCACGGGCGGACAATTTAATGAGGAAAACGTTTTTAACAAGAATGATTCATAATGCTTAATTTCACGTATACCAAAGTACGGTTATACAGTTGGTTAAATAAAGAATATACTTACTTACTTACTTACTTACTTTTTCTTGTCAAACTATATATAACGTCACCGTTCATTGTTTGGCATATATAAATTACCCATAGTGTAGGCCTATTAAAACGCCAATTGTGCGAAAATGACCTTTTGTTCTTATAAACCGCCAATAACGAGTACATAAATGACCTATAGTCTGTTAAAGCCGTAAATCAATAAATTCACCTGTAGTAAATATGGTCGCATATGCGCAGGTATCTTGACGAGGCGTTACAAAGGTGAGAGAAGAGATAAGGGTTGACTTTTACAAAGGTAAACAGTGACGTCGTGAACACATCAAAGAAAAGGCCGACGATATGTCACAGCTTAGCACTTGACCTTTTTGAGATGACCACTTCGCAGTGTCATTGAGTCTCCTACTGAACTTAATATCTACTCAATTATATTAATTAGCATCATAATTAGCACGGCGATGATTGTGATAAAGACACCGATGAATATGACAGGTGCGATCATGCTAATGGCTACGGTGATTGAACTGATTACATCAATCCGAACATCCATGCCATCTTCAGTTGTCTATATAGGAATCCTTTGGCTGGTTCTACGTGTGTGCGTGGGCCCGCCACTGATGACTCTTACTGTGCATTGTTTTGCTAACTGATATATAATAATAATAATAATAATAATAATAATAATAATAATAATAATAATAATAATAATAATAATAATAATAATAATAATAATAATAATAACAATAACAACAACAACAATAACACGACAACAACAACAATAATAATGATAATAATAATAATAATAATAATAATAATAATAATAATAATAATAATAATAATAATAATAATAATAATAATAATAATAATAATAATAATAATAATAATAACAACAACAACAATAACACAACAACAACAACAATAGGGGCCTAATAACTATTATTATTATCATCATCATTATATCGTTGTATTCATAAGTAGGAATATTAGTAGGGATAGTAATAGTAGGTGAATTAATAGCAGTCTTAGCACTGGTAGTAGTAGTAGTACTAGCGCTGTCACGCTGAGAGGGCCTCTGAATAGCTAGTACTGTAAGACGCGCTTTATAAATTCTCAGATGCTATACGAGATACGAGCAGCAGCAGCAGCAGCAGCAGCAGCAGCAGCAGCAGCAGCAGCAGCAGCAGCAGCAGCAGCAGCAGCAGCAGCAGCAGCAGCAGTAGTAGGACGTGTGGAAGTGTTGTTAGTAGGAATGGAAGTAATGGTACTAGCATAATAGTAGCAGTACTAGAAGAAATAGCCTAATATAGTATACTGGTGGTGGTATTTATTATAATAATATGAAAAACAACAGAATTACTAGTCATTGATGGCCAGTGGTATTGATTCTACGGATGAACGAACAATTTCCTAAAGCAATGAAAACACGGACACAAAATGAGTTGTTTTTCAGTCTGAATAGCTAACATCAGACATGATAAAGACATGCTCTCCTTGAGACACATAGCGTCGCTGTAATGCCACGTGACTTATAAAGGCGCTATATAACCAACCAGATGCAACCATACGTACATGTATATTATAGACGCAGTGACAAATACAAACAATACTACTACATACGTACATACATCCTTACATATATGCACACACATATATATATATATATATATACTTATATACATTCATGCACACATGCATACACACATACAAACATGCATATATATTTATATACATACATACATGCATACATGTATGCATACATGCATACTTGGATACACACACACACACACACACACACACACACATGCATAATACTGTCATAAGGGACTTCAGTTCTGCGTTCAACAGCTGTTGGTGGTTTGTGTCGCACTTCACTGACCTGCTCTACCATCGAGGAACCCTCGCATCCTCGCGAGAGTTCCTGTTACTCGTATATACATACATGCATACATGTGTGCATACATGCATACTTACATACATGCATACATACATAAATATATACATACATAAGTACATAAACACATAAATACGTGCATACATGCATGCATGCATAAATACATACTTACATACATGAATACATATACTTACATTTATGCATACATACATGCGTATATATATACATACATGTTAACAGTTTCGTTTATTTGTCCTAAGTAGTATCAGACTTCCGTTGTTCTTAGTTACCCTTCTACTTTAATCGTCGAAATTGAACGAAGTGGAGACGTGACTGCGCATGCTCAGTGAACCGTGTAGACCGTAAGAACGGCTCGTGCCCAGTGACCTTCCAGGGTGGCGACCCCTGGAGAGGGCGACGGGGTAACGCGAGAATCCGTTGAGGGGGACAGGAAGAGGAAGGCGCGGGCGATCAGCGCAGTGGACGCGCTTAAGCTGCGTCTTCCGGTCGGCTACGCTGGTTCCATGTTGTTGCGACGATAGGTCGTCTACTTCCGCTTTCATCAACGTCATCGATCGTCTCCAGAGCGGAACCGGAAGTGAAGCCGTGACGGAAGTGGGTCCCAGGTCCTGCAGCGCCTCCGTCGACCGGTTCAGGTTGACAACCGGAAGCGATGACGACGATGACGTCGTCAAACCGTTCTGCGTCACATCCGGCTGGGAATCGCTTCCGGTTATGGGGCGGAGAATCGTCCGGAACCTCGGCGACTGATCCGG
>JACEVL010000185.1:312500-343859 GCA_020284085.1 Aporrectodea caliginosa
GCCGTCGCCCCAAACAGCACCATTACAGATCACTGAAAAGGAGGTCCACGACGCCATGCGATCCTTCCCGAAAGGCTCCTCCGGCGGGCCGGATGGATTGAGGCCACAACACGTCTTGGAGCTCCTCAAAGACCACGTCGCAGGTCAGGGGCTACTGAAGGCAATGACTGCCTTAACAAACTTGCTCCTGGCCGGTATTTGTCCACAAGAGCTTCGCCCCATCCTTTTTGGTGGCACACTGTTTGCACTTAAGAAAAGCTCAGGAGGCCTAAGACCTATCGTCATAGGCTACTTGTGGCGTAGACTGGCCTCGAAGTGCGCAAACGCTTACATAATACCTATAGCGACACCTCGCCTCTCCCCTAAACAACTGGGAGTCGGTGTATCAGGAGGAGCCGAAGCCGCAATTCATGCCACGAGAAGATTCATGGAACACATGAGCGAAGACACTATAATCGTTAAACTCGACTTGGCAAATGCCTTTAACAGCCTGCACCGTGACATAATGTTATCCTCGTTGTCGGAGTGGTGCCCAGAACTCTACGCCTATTGTCATCTAGCATACGCAGAACCATCCAGCTTGAAGTACGGCAACTTCACTCTACAATCGCAGGAAGGACCGCAACAAGGAGACCCACTAGGTCCGGTTCTCTTTTGCCTACCGCTTCAAGAAGTTCTTACTCACTTACAATCGCCGCTAGCCTTTGGTTATTTAGATGATCTCACCGTGGGCGGCGGGTACAAGAAAGTGTGCGAGGACGTCATGGCAATTAAAGAAGGTTGCGCACGTTTGGGCTTATCGATCAACAGCTCAAAATGCGAAGTAATATCCAAGGACGCAAATATCGACCTACCAGAACCGGTGAACCAATTCCTGCGCGTAGATCCATCATCAGCAGAGCTGCTAGGCGCACCACTATCTCCACGTGAGGCCCTCAACGATACTTTAAACTCAATCGTATCGAGGTTGGCAAGTACTATGAAAAAGCTGGAACAGATACCAAGACAAGACGCAATCCTGATACTACGATGTTCAATTGGGGCTCCGAGGCTTATATACATTCTCCGCTGCACGCCTTGTCATGAACACCCGGGCCTCTCGAAATTCGACGAAGGATTACGTGATGGCACCGAGAGCATTCTTAACATCGCTCTCTCTGACGATCAATGGTCACTCGCTTCCATGCCTATCAGGATGGGCGGGTTGGGAATAAGAAGAGCATCTTCGTTGGCACTTCCAGCTTTTTTAGCCTCAGCCGCAAGATCTCAGCTCACCCAATCGCTCATCCTCGCCCTGACACAGGTGCCTGAGGATTCTATCTTGGAAATAATGAGAAGGAGATGGCAGCAGAGCACCGCTGAAACGTCCGACTTCCCATCTTCAGACTGCAAACAGTCTTCATGGGATACACCGCTGCTGTCAGCGGCCATGTCGGGGATCGAATCGCGCGCCCGGGACCCGTATGACCTGGCCAGGCTAAACGCCATACAGGCCCCACACGCTTCAGACTGGCTCTTCGCCCTGCCGCTAGCAGCCCAAGGCCTAAGGCTGAACGACGAGGAGATGAGGGTGGCAGTGGGCTTGAGACTAGGGGCGGTCATCTGTGCCCCACACGCATGCGCATGTGGAACAATGGTCTCAGCCAGAGGCTCGCATGGATTGGCTTGCTCACTGGGCTTCGGCAGACAAGCAAGACATTCTACAATTAACGATATTGTGCTGCGCAGTCTCATCAGGGCAGGCATACCATCGATCAGGGAACCGGTTGGCCTTACCCGACTGGATGGGAAAAGACCGGATGGCCAAACCTTGATTCCTTGGAAAAGCGGGCGTTCTCTGATTTGGGATGTGACAATCATTGACACTTTCGCGCCATCGTACTTGGCCGAGACATCAGCAGCGGCAGGAGGAGCGGCGGAAATAGCCGCGACTAGAAAGCAATCCAAATACGCTGAGCTTCAGACGAGATACTGTTTTACCCCTATCGCGATAGAAACGATGGGGCCTATGGACCACGAAGGCCTGGCCTTCATCTTGGAACTCGGCCGACGATTGACAAGAACAACGGAAGATCTTCAAGAAACTTTCTTCCTGTTCCAAAAGATTTCAGTTACAATCCAGCGGTTTAACGCTATCGCGTGCCTGGGTTCGATGAGGCCCTAGAACCATGATTTAAGAACCATGATTTTAAGAACTCTGATTTTATAATAATAATAATAATAATAATAATAATAATAATAATAATAATAATATAAATAATAATAATAATAATAATAATAATAATAATAATAATAATAATAATAATAATAATAATAATAATAATAATAATAATAATAATAATCTTTTGCCTAACCAGAATTTGTCGAGTGAATGCCGTTCCAGACGTCCATCTCATCTTATTGTCTCCGGACCTTTTTTTAGCAGCCTGAGGGATTAGAACTACCTCGGGTAAAAAATAATTTAAAAAAAAAAAAATAATAATAATAATAATAATAATAATAATAATAATAATAATAATAATAATAAGCTTATGCAATTGAAACCATTCACAAGAAGACAAATGACAGAAGACATAAATCTTAACAGACAGCTTGCAATACACTTCTTACCAGAAGCTGCAGTATTCCATAACAGCCAATGGCGGCGGCCATTTATTCACCAGCGCCGTGTCGTCTAGTGCAGATTCATATGGAAAGTAAGCGTCATATTGCGCGGCCTTTATACGCGCCCAGCCAAAACAAATGAACGCTTTCCTGCCGTTTATCGCTCACCGACTGCATGCTCAGTTTCCGGGCGCTCACTGTCTTGCAGCGTTTCGCATTGTTAAGCAGCAATTAACGACAGACTGACTGTCTTCCAAGCATGCATCCGAATTCTTTGTGTAGTTAATAATTAAAGTAAATCATTGTACTGTCTTCCATACATGCACTTGAATTCTTTATGTAGGAATTAATTAAAGTAAATCATTGTAGTTCCGATTGTGGCTGGTGCAAAACGAGAAACTTGTAATGGTTAATGGGAAAAACGGGTGAAGGAATGATGAAATCTGCGAATGTCAGCAGCCATGTTGGTTGTTAATTCTTCAGTGGTATTCTGTTTTAGTCGCTCCACACTATCGACGCAACTTGGTCCTGAGACTCTGAACATGATGCAATCTATCATCTTTGGATAAGAATCCGTTGGTTGGGCTGCACGCGCGTACCTGAGCCCGACATTGGTGACTATTCTGGTTTCCTATGCATTGCTTCGCTTACTGATGAAATTTCTGTTCTTAATGATATTTCACATCATAGTGTAAAGCTAGCGGTTAGGTTGTGTTGAATAGGCGCTTTATAAACTTCTCACTACAATCACAATAATTAGTTTAAAAGAGAGATTATCTGAGCTCATCAACGAAGCATATCTACTCAGGTTGTGCCGGGAGCGCCTCTGAGTAGATATCTTGAAGGAGCGCTATATCAAGATGCTGTTTTTGTTGATTGATTGATTGATTGATTGAAGCAATTAAATCTAATCTAGTCTAGTCTAGTTTGGGCTTGTCTAGCCTAGTGTAGGTTAGGTTTATGACTTGACCTCCCCGGATTCCAACATGGCACCACAACGGACAAAGCAACCTGGCTATTGCTGACTTGATATGATATATCGCCGATGTTAAAGCTAGTCTCCCTGACGCGGCTTTTGTGTGGCGCTGAGAAATTTCCAAGATTTGCATTTATATTTACATTTCCACAGCGCTGTCACCACAATTCACACAATCGATGCTGTTGCTTCATGTGAGAACGTCGTCTAAAAGTCGTAATCTGTTGAACTTCACTTAAAATCGATGTGTGAGCAAACAAGAATCCGTCTACGATTAGTAAGGAAGTTGAAAAACTGAGTCTTAAGCATAGACTTACATGACAAAATATATTAATGTCGACCCTTGCATAGATGTTTTCAGACTTTTAATGAACAAGTCCCGACAGCGTGGTCCGTCGTCTCAGCATTTTCGCCTGATGGAGCTATAGTATTGTATTTGGCTATTTATAAAGCCTTTCGGAAGCGTTCCCTGTGCGAGCAACCGGAGGGAAAAGGCAGGATTCTAGTTTTGAAAAAGATGAGGATTGAGGAGAGACTACCAGAAAGGATGGCAGAGCGAACAGGTGGAGGAAGTCCATTCCACATAGAAGGACCTATGCAGGCGAAGGATCTGGATTGAGCCATCGCAGTCCTGACACGGGGAACAAAAGGTCAAGCCGATCAGAGGATCGAAGAGGACGCAGCGAAGTGGCAGAGAGTGGGCGAAGCATGAGATCGCAAAGGTACTTTGGAGCAAGACCCAAATGAGACCTAAGGACTAAAATAAGAACCTTGAATTGTATTCGGACAGATAGAGGGAGTCAGTGTATGGTCTAAGACGAATACTATAGTAGAATAACACACTTTGAAAAATAAACCGATTTACGTAAAAATCTGTCGGTACAAATGCTTTTATTCAACTTCGACACTGTCGTTTTCGAATGTAATGTAATTGAACATAATTATAGCATACCTTCAAGATATCTACTCATAGGCGCTCTCTGCGTTAGCCTATATGAAGTTAAATGTCATTACGAACGAATCTATTATTGCATCGTTTAGCAAAGCAATGCACAGTTATAAGCCAAACGAGTCACCGGTGGCCCCACGCACACGAGGAACTTAAACCAACGGATGTTGCCAGTCCCAAGCCTAAAAAAGGAGGAGGGCGATGCTAATCATCTACTTAAGACACAGCGTCGTTAAACTAATGCTAATCAAGTTGTTTTACGCACGGCATAGCGTCGTCGAGTTCAGAGGCATTTCCGTTTTTAAGCTATACGCCTTCATAATTAATCCTTGGCGAGTATAATGCCTAAGGAAGAAAATAATCAAAATTATCAGGAACTTTACCTATAGCCTTTCAAAGTGAAAGCTGTAAGAAAATTACGCGGCCTTTGATGCCAAAAGCTGTCGTTTAACTGTAGGATCCAAAACCAAACTGTGTTTTACTCGGCACTGTCGTACTCTGGTGGTACCAGCGTATCCTCTGTTGAGGAGAAGAGAAAAGCCGACCATCTATGCTATCCCAGAGTGTCGTTAAACAGAAACTTCCTGCCTAAAACACCCAAATTGTAACTTAAAGCTAACAGTCAAAATGCGTATAACAATTCGGGTGTCATTTTGCTGATCAAATCTACCAATTGAGCCAGCGCAGCTATTTTGGGAGCTACGAGCATTGCGCTGTTTTAAAATCATGTAACCTATTAAAAGATTAACCGTAGTCGTTATCTATAGTAAATATAATAGGCCAACTGCTCCTCTTCGGTAGAAACTTTCGCAGATGCTACTAAAATAACAACACAAAGCCATGATATATGGTTTTCAAACGCTTATCCGGAAAGAAGGCAGAGAAGACCAAGTGTTTATTATTTAGAATAAAGACTAAAACAGTCGGGAGTGATTATGGTAAAGAGATAAAGCGCGCTTGTTATTTAGAATAAATTTCAAAGCGGAAATTGACTGGAACTGATTGATTTTCTGTCTGGCTGTCTGTCAAACCCACTCCATCTATCAAACCGAATAGAACTCGGGGTTAAAGTTCACTTCGTGGGCGCTCTGGCTCTTGAATACAGTCCTCGGGTATTGAAATGATTGAACGTAGTACCCTTTAGTACCAGATCAATCTCCATACGGTGGAACAACATCTTTCAATCAATAACTAAACCACAATGGATCCAGAAGAACAATGCTATCTTTTGTGCAATGCCAGCGGAACAAATGACACCGGGTCTCGTACGGAAACAGTATATGACCATTGTTTCATTGAGATTCAGAATGTCTGCTTTCTAATGCATTGGTTTTGTATCTTGGGATCAGGCCTGTATGCTGTTCCAACTCGCCGTGCTATTGTACAGTAATTTACTGAACTGGACTCAAAGATCGCCGGTAAACTGCTCAGCTGCTGGTTGTCACGCACTAAAGGTCTGTCCATTCTAGGCCAGTCGATGGAAGGACAGTGAGGACTTCTATTGGCTAGCAATAGAACGTAAAACTCAGTTTACGACAGCGAGACAACTTCAAGGACCCAGCAACTACAAATTGTAGGCTCTTTCAGCTTCAATCATTTTGAGGAGACCATGATGGCTCCGTTTAAATTAGTTGGTTCTTCAGTAGCTTCTCTGACAGAATACCGGCGACATCTTTAAATTCTGCTTAGGCCTATAGATAAAAGGCTAAGGTAACCTTTTTTATGCGGATCGATAAAAACAAAGGTGAAGTTAAGTACTCTAGGATGAGGGGTGGGGTAGGGCAATGGCAACAATCTGGCACGAAGAACAGAAGATCAGCACAGATGCGGGATCGATTCCCGCTACCCTCCCAAAGTCGACTCAGCCTGTCATTCGCCAGATGGCGTTGGTAAAATGAGTAGTAGGACGGATGGGCGCCTTGCATGGCTGCCAAACAGTTAAATTCGACTACAAAAAGAATGCATGTTCAATTGTTCATTCAAGTGTATATAAATCAAATATAACGGACTACAACAGCGTATTGCGACATATCAACATTGTATAATTATGCTTTGGATCGAGTTTCAAGTCCACCCCATAAAAACAGAAGTCCATGGTGATTATTTACTGTTCTTCGTCTTTCCAGAGTCCATCGATAGCCAAACGAAAACGATATCGGCGTCTCATGTTCAATGAAGCCGGACAATCAGAAACGCATTGAAGCATGACCGGTGCATATAACAGGCTAACGAACGATTTAAACGGACGATGCCTGAACACCGTAAATAGCAATGCGTGCAGGCTAAAGTGCTACAAGCAGGATATTGGTAAACAAAGCTTCAAGGACGGTTGTAAATAATTTGCGTTTGCGAAAGTTCAGAATATCGACCTCGATGTTACATTTGCAATCGTCGGTGTTACAGCCACGACTAAAGAATAAAAGACTAAAGAACTCGTTACAATTACCATTACTATTAGGCCTATTATTATTATCATTATCAATATCATTATGATTATCATTACCACCCCTACCACTACCACTACCACTACTACTATTACTACTATACTATCATCATCATCATCATCATCACTACCACTACCACCACCCCGGCAATCATCATCATCATCATCATCATCATCATCATCATCATCATCATCATCATCATCATCATCATCATCATCATCATCATCATCATCATCATCATCATCATCACCACCACCACCACCACCACCACCACCACCACCACCACCACCACCACCACCACCACCACCACCACCACCACCACCACCATCATCATCATCATCATCATCATCATCATGTGATCTTCCTTTTTTCGTTACCTACTTTAACTGTACATGTGCTTCTTATCCATTCCATCTCTACCTGTAGCAACTTAACTATAGGCTACAGCAGTGCGCGGTCGTTAATTCACATTAACACAATCCATAAACTTTTAAAATATTTCTTCTGTCAATTCAACACACAACAAAACCACTTATACAAATCAACTGTCCAGTCCCTTTATGCTAGCTCAACACAAGTCAACTCTATCTTCTACCTGTAACGACTAAAATAAGCCACTCATATCAGCGACTGTTGTCAATCAAACGTCTAGACACGAATGTTAATTAAAGTAGGCCTAATCAACAGGATGCTAACTCAAATCAATGTCACTGTTAACAGAAAACACGTTCACAATCATCATCTTTGTCGTTATCATTGTTTATGCATTTATTAATCGCCATTACCTAATGACTAAGCCCAAGCAGCCTGGGCAGGCACGTAGCGAGACTTAAATTCAAGAGGAGGCAACTTTACAGACCATTGGCAAAATCCTGGTCATTGGTCAATCGAAGTTCCAGTATATAAAAAAGGCAAGAGGAAGCAGCAGCATCCTCGTGTCTCAATGTGGCTACGCCTATGACCTAGCCTCAATCGATAATGCTGAGCAATTTATTGTCAGTGAAGGACTTGCTCAAGGTCCCTAGGAAGTAACTGTCTCATAGGAATAGGCTCGAACCCATACTCTCCGCTTTACAAGGCCAGCCCTCTAACCAATCGGCTACCGTTGCCCCATGTGGTAATGATTCTTCTAGTCGTCGCTTATTCGTACCATCGTTGTCGTCGTTTGCATTGTGATGATTGCTACTACCGTGATTGAAACGTCGTTGTTGTCATCGTCACCATAACCATCACGAACAACAACAATAATAGCATCAGAATTTTAATAATTGTCGTCGGGGTCATCACAATCATTCGTTCATTCATTCATTCATTCATTCATTCATTCATTCATTCATTCATTCATTCATTCATTCATTCATTCATTCATTCATTCATTCATTCATTCATTCATTCATTCATTCATTCATTCATTCATTCATTCACTGTCATCCATTCACTGTCATCCATTCAGTCATTCCTATCAATCCAGCGAGCGAGTGAGTGAGTGAGTGAGTGAGTGAGTGAGTGAGTGAGTGAGTCAGTCAGTCAGTCAGTCAGTCAGTGACTGAGTGAGAAAGTTGTTGGTCAGTCAGCCAGTTATTCAGTAAGTCAGCCAGTCAGTCAAAATTTTCGTTGCATAGTCGTGGTCATCATCATCATCATTATCACAATCACATCATTCATGCATTCAGTCATTCATTCATTGAGTTAGTCAATGAGTTAGCGAGTCAGTGAGTAACTGACTGAGTCAGTCAGTCATAGAGTAAGTGAGCCAGTCAGTGATTTAGTGAGTCACTGATTCAATGAGTCAGTCAGCCAGTCGGTCAGTAAATGATTTAATGAGCTAGTCAGTCATTTAGTCAGTCAGTCAGTCAGTCAGTCAGTCAGTCAGTCAGACATTTCATTTTATGGTAAACTGCTGATGTTTTCTCTCACAAATCTGTTAATCTCCGCGTATTCTGTTTTTAAGGAATGTTTATTAAAGAGTCATAATGAGATTACCTCTTACGCTGTTCACACTTCGAGTCTCATAGTCGACTTCTGTAGCGCCAGTCTACTCCAAGCATTCACGAGCACCAATAACGGTAGACGTTGAGAGGATCAATGCGATCCGATTGACAAACTCAGAAACACTCAGATCAGACCGTAGAACTAAGCAGACAACAATGCGTCTGACTTCAATACGCCACAACACATCCAACACTGCAGACCTCAATGCATAACAGACTACAACATTATACACATACTATGCGACTTCTCCATTGCAGGCATATAATATATAAATATATAATATATATACACAGACACACACACACAGACACACACACAGACACAGACACAGACACACACACACACACACACTGTCTGTCTATTATATATATATATTATTTATATAATGTCTCTATACTGACCATACATAGATTTGTATATAACAGATAGCTATATAATCGTATAATTTATTCGGTGCAGCTGTGTATGGGATGTTGGTGTGTAGGGCGAGTATCGGTGATGCAATGGACCGAACGTAGACATTTGTGGAATGGCCACCTGCTGCGATCAACCTGCTGTGTGTGGTCTTGTTTTACGCCACCATTCTAATAGCGAGATATTTATATATTCACGAGATGAGAGTTTGGACAACCTGATCTATGCAGTAGAGGAGGTTTGGACAACCTAGTTCGTCGAAGTGTGGACAGTTTGGACAACAACATGCTTAAGTGTGCAGGCCTAATCCTGCTTTGTGAAACAGTTTAGCGAATTGCTGCAACTCCTAGCTAAAAACTCTGTCTTAAAAGTAGAACGGGTCTATGTTAGAAACTCTTCGGTTAACATAAAAGTAACACGACTGGTTAGAGAGTAATCAGCGGGACACAACTGGATCTATAGTCCAAAATGATTGCAAAAAGACAACCTTGTCCCACGATGGCAACCTTCTCCATTGCAAGGTGACAACGCTGCCCATGATGGCAACCCACATCAAAGGCCAACTCTGTCCCATGATGGCAACCTACTCCAAAATGTCAACCCTGTCCCGAGATTGCAACCTATATAAAAACACAGCCATGTCCAATGACAGTAAACTACTCCAAAATGGCCACCCTGTCTCAAAACGGCAACCTATATCCAAAACACAAACTTGTTCCAAGATGGCAACCTGCGTCAAAAATACAACCTTGTCCCATGTCCCTACCTATTCCAAAATGTCAACCGCTCCGTAGCTGTGTGATCTGGCTCCAAAGGCACTTGGTTCAACATGAGAACATTAGCCAAAAATGGCGCCTACTCAGCCAACTTTGACAAAACTCTGGATATACACAGGTGAACTCAACAGCATACTTCATGCTAATGGCTACGAGACTAAAGGGCTGAAGCGTAGCGAAGTGTCGATCAAATGTTCATTTATATGGCGCCGGATTATTTTTTAACTGTGAAACGCACTCAACTGAGTGTGGCTGGCTCTAGCGCACGATGAACATTAATTCAATGAATTGTTTAGGCATGTACCTTAACCCTATTAAAATTAGTCACGCTGCTAATGACGCCAGGTAGAACGCTGTTAATATATATAAAATATATATACACTTATAAATATATACATATACGTGTGTGTATGTGTGCGAGAGAAAGTAGTTATATATATGTTTGTATATGTATTATATTATTTAAAGAGACTGTAATCCCTCCCTCGTCTCTCATAATTATACCCTTTAGCTCATTGTTTTTCGCGCTCTCTCCCTCACCCCTCTGATCTCCTTCCTCAGTCTCTCTGACTGTCTCTGTATGTCCGTCTATATTCCGGTGCATGCCTCCCTCCCATGTATACGTTGTATATCTCCCTGCATCTCTGTCTGTCTGTATGTCTGTCTGTATGTCTGTCTGTCTATCTGTCTTTTTTGTCTCTGTCTATCTGCTCTCTCTCACTCTCTCTGTATGTCTTTGCACTTTCCTCTGTCTCTCCTGCTGTCCCTGGTATGCAATGTATGTATGTATGTATGTATGTATGTATGCATGTACGTACGTACGTACGTACGTATGTATGTATGTATGTATGTATGTATGTATGTATGTATGTATGTATGTATGTATGTATGTATGTATGTATGTATGCATGCATGCATGTATGTATGTTTTAGCATGTATCTTAAAGCTTTCCAAGAACCTCCCAAAGGCGCTGGAACGTCATTGAGAGGTGTCTCGTGATGTTCTTAGCATTTAGCATCCCAAGTAATGTAGACGTTTCAATGTGGACTTAACAAGACGAATTGGTCTAAGTCTAAACTGATTCCCAACTTGGTTGAACGAGCTTCTTCAGCTGATGGACCTAATTTTGGGAACACTATTCCGCATCTGCTCGTTTTGTTCAGGTTTCCTATTTATTTCACATGATTTCAGTCTCAGCCTATAACTTACTTTTTCAAATGCCTTATCACTATGATAGCTTATTTTCTTATACTAAACGTCTACGGATTGGTTCTGACGCGACATCGTTTGATGCCTTATGCAGTAAACAATGGCAGTACACCTTTGGAGGTTGCTAATTGTTCTAGTTATAGGTCTTCCGAAATGTCCGTTGTCTCCACTGCAATCAGTGCTTAATGCAGCTGCCCGTCTTCCTCGCTTCTCTCACATTTCGACCTTCATGACGGAGCATTTACCTTGGCTTCCCCTCATCGCCCGAATTTGGTTCAAAATTCTATTTCTTATATCCAGGATTCCAGGGTGCTCTTAGGTCTGGCCCCTCGCTATCTTTGTGATTCAATTCGCCGACCCCTTTCGACTGCCTCTGGTCGCTCACTCCGCTCCTTAGACCGGCATGACCTTCTCGTACCTCGGTCGCGGACTGCTACTGCCTAGCATCGCGCTTATGCATCTGTTGGTCCTATGCTCTGGATTGACCTTCCCTCTACGATTCGATCTGTGATCCTAACTGGGGGTATTTCGGCCTCTTCTCGTTGTCTTAAGACGTTTATTTTTTCGCAGAGTTCTTCGCACTGGGAGCGCTTCTGATTGGGTATTACTGTGAGAAGCGCTTTATAAATTTCTAAATACAATACAATACAAAACAATACAATAAATGGTTCTGTTAACTGGATTGTGATATTGGATGGATCGTGATATTTGATTAGAAGCAACACAACTATTGATTGATGCAATGTGCAATACGTTAACGGCGCTACAGAAATATCAATATAAGATTAGATTAGATTAGGTTGGAGAAGGGGATCTTGCAGAACAGTGTGGCGTCACTTTGTGGACACGACGACACTCAGCCGAGTTTCGTAACAGAGAAACAGAGGGAGAAGGAGAAAACCAACTTCAGAAGTCAGCGACGCCAGTAATCTGTTAAGACTGTGATTCTCAGAGATAGAGATCAAAAATAGAAATCTTGAAACATAAAGAGTCTTATGAGATGTTCGCCTGTTTAAGCTAAGCCCAGAACTTCTATAGCGCCTCTGTATTGAGTCGATGTTATCTAACAACTTCAGTCTGGGTTCATTATGTTAAAGTGCACCTTTTCTTAACAGGTATGCAACTCAAAACGGAACTCAGTTCGCAACAAATGTAATAAACCGATAGGCCTTTAAACCAAAGTTTACGATTCGTGTTTTCAGTCTAAGGCTAGGCCTAAATTGTTCTAGTAATTTAAATATTGCGTGCTTCATATTAAAATTTAATTTGATGTAAGACGTGCATTGTAATATTATGGAATGCACAGTTTAGATAATAAGTAGAACAGCGACATAGGTTTGTTACTTAAGCTTACTACACCCCTTGCGATTGCCCTTTTATCACAATCCCATATAATGACGTCACAATCCCCATATATGACATCATCGCAAAATGACGTATTTCTCTAATCATTGTTCGGTAACATGCGATTATTTTCTGTCGAAGGTTGCACACGTAGAAGAAGACGGTAAAGAAAGATGTCAGGAAGATGGCGAAAACTATGAAAATACGACAAAATGCGACGAAGATGGTGAAGGAGATGACGAGCCACAGTTCCTGTCCATCATCGAAGTGAAAAAGAAATTCTTCGTAATGTAAGACAGAAATTTTATCATCGTCATTTCAACGACCGAAAATAATCGGTCATTAAGTAAGGAAGTACCGTAAAACATGAAATTATGAAAAATGAAAAAGTAATTTCATGCAAGTAAGAAGTGTGTATGAAAGTAAATTAGAAAAAAGTATGGCAAACATTTAGTATCGTGGTGCGTGAGTTTACGGGCGTGGGACGATATTTTTTGCATGATGAGCGGAAGGTACGATGTTTTCTAAAGACGACACAAACCCTAACCCTGACCCTAACCGACCCTCACGACGCGTAACCTGACCCTAACCGACTCTCACGACGCCTAAAATTACGGGAGAAAAATACATGCACCACGATACTAAATGCTTGCCAAAAGTATTATATGAAAGTAAGAAAATTGTATGGCGTACATTCCCTTCTTTTACTGCATCTGTTTTTTCATGATTTTTGCTCGTTTGGTAATTATTTATATAGGGCGTTTTGAAATTACCATTCAGGATCTTTCTACAAAAAAATGTCAAATCGCCTCCTAATGAAAGTAACATTTTGACAGAAAGAGACAGACATGCAGTGGAAAGCCATTATAGCAACAGTGGCCAACAGACAGAGTTTACGACAGACAAACAGAAACAGCCATGCAGACATAACTAGACGGACTCTCTCTCGTCCGTTGTTTGTGTGTCTGTCTTGTTCCCATGTCAACAGCGTGTAACCAGCATTATGACGTCATTTTCATAGATGAAATAGATTCCTTTTAAAGCAGTCTAATCTGACGTCATATATTTTTGACCCAAAGACTCATTTTATGTAGATAAATAAATTTAGTGTCTGTTTAACTACGCTGGGTCATAACAAAGATGATTTCATTATGACTTGACGTCATAATGAAGAGCATTATGACGTCAAAGGTATTATTTGACCATAGACATAATAATTATAATAGATTTCTCAGAATAATGCCCATGCAGGGGAGTTGTTCGGTCTTAGTTCGATAATTTTAACAAAACATTCTAAGGAAAGTTGAAAAATACACGTATACAAATCAGAGTAGGTTCAGAAGATATGTTGAAGTTGAACAACAAAGACGAATATGAAAACGTAAGTGATATGATTGATAGATAAGCGGTCGATTAGGCCTAAAAATTAGGCTTCAGCGGCTTACAAGCAGTGGTGTCACAATGGGTTGGTGTTACCCAGTGCGGTAACTCATGGTGTCACCCAATGGACCTCCTGATGACCTCCTCCCTTACCAGACCATAGAGTATTTTAGAGGATTTAGTTCATGCCATGTAGGGTAATAATGCCAACCTGTATCGGCTGATCGTATTAAGCTAGATAATTTGCTTCTCTATGCCTTGAAAGACATAAAAAGCTGACATTTTACGCGTTTTTCAACGTGCGTCAGAGCAACCATAACATCGCATTAAGTGCATTACATTACTGACATCTTACAGATGTGGTAGACCGCGCATTTGTTAAATATAATTTCTGTTCATTTGCATAAATTTTGTAATCGTGGCCTTATAGCCTATAGCCGTAGCCTGGACAATTTCTAAAGTGTAACTTGAATGTTAAGCGTAGGACACAAGTAGGCCCCTTAAGCCTATTAACGACTGTCGCTTTAGGCCAGGCTTTTTACCCATTATACTATATTGAGCGACTGTTGGAAGGTCGGAAAGGGAATGAGACTAGAGGAACTTAAAGAGAAGTGATGTGCGACAATCGATTTTTGTCTTTTCAAATGTATTAGCTTTCTCTTTTCGATTTACTGCTCCAGACTTGGGTTTATATCCCATCGTTACAAAAGAAATTTATCATTTATATTTGTTTACTTTATAATTCGTGCAATGCCTAATTTAGCGGCAGACAGTTCTTAGATGGAAGTGGGGGCGTTTTGCATTCTGTAGCAAAAAAATTATGATAAGTGAGATAATATTCAGATGCTTGAAAATTAAACCGATTGTATAATTAAGTGTCAGTAAAACAATATTTAAAAAGGCATAAATCATAAACTTTGTAGGCTTATAAGTTATAACTGATTATAATATTTTTCATAAGTTCATTGCGGGCCCAGCCGGGCCTCTAAAAGTCGCCGGTCCCCTGGGAATTTGCCTCTGCCCCCTCTTGGCCGGCCGGAATGTAGATCTATACGATACTTGGATAATCAAATACATTCAGATACGTTCACGTAGTTTAATTATGAATGTATCTGAACAGTTGTATAACGCCTTTTAAATATCGCAGAAAACGCTCATCAGTTTTATTGACGTTAAAATTTAATTTATTCCAGTAGGCTAACTTCTATAGCGCAGTAATAAAATGCATCAATCGCTAGAATCCATCAACTGACGCCCTGAAATCGTAGACATGAATCGTAATCCATTGAACAGATGGCGTTCACACATGGGCGTATTTTTAGGGGTGCTTTAACGGGTTCGACCCCAAAATAAATGCATTACTGTTATTAAACACTAGAAATGAAGAAAAATACGACCATTTCCAATGGAAAGCCCCTGGAAAACTTAAACCCCTCCGAAGTTTTTCCTGGCTACTCCCCTGTGCTCACTTAATAATAGACATGCACTAAACGCTTCCCAGTCTAGTCAGACTTGGTGGCTTTTAGAGAACCACAGTTAACCTGTTTCCTGTTTTTCGTTGTCGACAGATTGATCGCTGCAACGTCTCCCTCCGTTCAGTATCGTCGTCGGGAACCGCAAGGAACCTTCCGAAAGATCGACACCAATCGACAGATGGCGGGTCTCGTGACTGGAACAACGAACGACACCTGGTGACAGCTGAGTATCTGTAATATTGGAACACAATCGTAAATGTATCTAGACATTTATTATGGATATCTCTATAGAGACTTTCTAAATGGATTTCGCTCTTTCTCTTCCTTTAAAGGAAGAGGAAGAGGTGGCTTGAAGAGTAGGTGATATGTTCTCCCCTCAGCATGTCACCATTCCCTGTTCAAGACGAATAGGAACGGTGAAATGTTGAAGTGAGAAGCTCAAATAGGTAGGGTATAAAACGAGGTCAGCTAAAGTTGTATCAGTAATCTAATCTGCTAATATGTGGACTTCTATTGCGCCACTAATCTGTAGACTTCTATTGCGCCGCTAATCTGTGGACTTCTATTGCGCCGCTAATCTGTGGACTTCTATTGCGCCACTAATCTGTGGACTTCTATTGCGCCACTAATCTGTGGACTTCTATTGCGCCGTCATCTCTACGCAACAAGAGTTCGTTAATCGACAGTCTCGCCTGATCGTTGGAACGACTAAGACCCCATGGAGCCGAAATATGCAAAAGGGTGAACTCAAGCACTACAAAGACCCCAAGAACTGGAAATAATTATACGAAAGGATTACCTTAAGTTGCACGGGGAAAGACCCCAAAGAGTTGAAGAATGAAAAAGGGTGACCTTAAGTCGGACAATATAAGACCCCAAAGATATGAAGAATGGAATAGGATGACCTTAAGTTGGACGGTATAAGAACCCAAGGAGCTGAAAAATGAAAGAATAAGACCTTAAGTTGGACGTATGAGACCGCAAGGACCTTAAGTGGCACAGAAAAAAACCCCGAAGAAGTTCAATAATGGAAAAGGTGACCTTAAGTTGCACAGGAAAAGACCCAAAGAAGCTGAATAATGGAAAAGGGTGACCTTAAGTTGCACAGGAAAAGACCCAAAGAAGCTGAATAATGGAAAAGGAAGACCTTAAGTTGCGCGGTATAAGAGCCGAAGGAGCGGAAGGATGGAAAAGGAAGACCTTAAGTTGGACGGTATAAGAGACGAAGGAGCGGAAGAATGGAAAAAGAAGACCTTAAGTTGGACGAGTATGGAAAGAAGACGGTATAAGAGACGAAGGAGCGGAAGAATGGAAAGAGAAGACCTTAAGTTGCGCGGTATAAGAGACGAAGGAGCGGAAGAATGGTATAAGAGACGAAGGAGCGGAAGAATGGAAAAGGAAGACCTTAAGTTGCGCGGTATAAGAGACGAAGGAGCGGAAGAATGGAAAAGGAAGACCTTAAGTTTTGGAGCGGAAGAATAAAAGAGACGAAGGAGCGGAAGAATGAAGAAAAAAGGAAGACCTTAAGTTGCGCGGTATAAGAGCCGAAGGAGCGGAAGAATGGAAAAGGAAGACCTTAAGTTGCGGCGGTATAAGACCCGAAGGAGCGGAAGAATGGAAAAGGAAGACCTTAAGTTGCGTGGTATAAGAGACGAAGGAGCGGAAGAATGGAAAGAGAAGACCTTAAGTTGCTCGGTATAAGAGCCGAAGGAGCGGAAGAATGGAAAAGGAAGACCTTAAGTTGCGCGGTATAAGAGACGAAGGAGCGGAAGAATGGAAAAGGAAGACCTTAAGTTGGACGGTATAAGACCCGAAGGAGCGGAACCTTAATGGAAAATGGAAAAGGAAGACCGGTATAAGAGCCGAATGCGCGGTATAAGAGCCGAAGGAGCGGAAGAATGGAAGGGAAGAATGGAGACTTTAAGTTGCGCGGGTATAAGAGCCGAAGGAGCGGAAGAATGGAAAGGGAAGACCTTAAGTTGCGTTGGTATAAGAGCCGAAGGAGCGGAAGAATGGAAAGGGAAGACCTTAAGTTGCGCGGTATAAGAGCCGAAGACGGAAGAATGGAAAGCGGAAGAATGGCGGTATAAGACCTTAAGTTGCGCGGTATAAGACGGTATAAGACGAAGGAGCGGAAGAATGGAAAAGGGAAGACCTTAAGTTGCGTGGTATAAGAGCCGAAGGAGCGGAAGAATGGAAAAGGAAGACCTTAAGTTGCTTGGTATAAGAGACGAAGGAGCGGAAGAATGGAAAAGGAAGACCTTAAGTTGCGCGGTATAAGAGACGAAGGAGCGGAAGAATGGAAAAGGAAGACCTTAAGTTGCGCGGTATAAAGAGACGAAGGAGCGGAAGAATGGAAAAGGAAGACGGAAGAATTAAGTTGCGCGGTATAAGAGCCGAAGGAGCGGAAGAATGGAAAGGGAAGACCTTAAGTTGCGCGGTATAAGAGACGAAGGAGCGGAAGAATGGAAAGGGAAGACCTTAAGTTGCGCGGTATAAGACCCGAAGGAGCGGAAGAATGGAAAGGGAAGACCTTAAGTTGCGCGGTATAAGAGACGAAGGAGCGGAAGAATGGAAAGGGAAGACCTTAAGTTGCGCGGTATAAGAGCCGAAGGAGCGGAAGAATGGAAAGGGAAGACCTTAAGTTGCGCGGTATAAGAGACGAAGGAGCGGAAGAATGGAAAAGGAAGACCTTAAGTTGCGCGGGTATAAGAGCCGTTGCGCGGTATAAGAGCGGAAGAATGGAAAGGGAAGACCTTAAGTTGCGTGGTATAAGAGCCGAAGGAGCGGAAGAATGGAAAAGGAAGACCTTAAGTTGCGCGGTATAAGAGACGAAGGAGCGGAAGAATGGAAAAGGAAGACCTTAAGTTGCGTGGTATAAGAGCCGAAGGAGCGGAAGAATGGAAAGAGGAAGACCTTAAGTTGCGCGGTATAAGAGACGAAGGAGCGGAAGAATGGAAAAGGAAGACCTTAAGTTGCGCGGTATAAGAGCCGAAGGAGCGCGGTATAAGAAGAATGGAAAGAATGGAGGAAGACCTTAAGTTGCGCGGTATAAGAGACGAAGGAGCGGAAGAATGGAAAAGGAAGACCTTAAGTTGCGCGGTATAAGAGCCGAAGGAGCGGAAGAATGGAAAAGGAAGACCTTAAGTTGCGCGGTATAAGAGACGAAGGAGCGGAAGAACCTTAAGTTGGTATAAGAGCCGAAGGAGCGGAAGAATGGAAAAGGAAGACCTTAAGTTGCGCGGTATAAGAGCCGAAGGAGCGGAAGAATGGAAAAGGAAGACCTTAAGTTGCGCGGTATAAGACCCGAAGGAGCGGGAGAATGGAAAAGGAAGACCTTAAGTTGCGCGGTATAAGAGCCGAAGGAGCGGAAGAATGGAATGGAAAGACCTTAAGTTGCGCGGTATAAGAGCCGAAGGAGCGGAAGAATGGAAAAGGAAGACCTTAAGTTGCGCGGTATAAGAGCCGAAGGAGCGGAAGAATGGAAAAGGAAGACCTTAAGTTGCGCGGTATAAGAGACGAAGGAGCGGAAGAATGGAAAGGGAAGACCTTAAGTTGCGTGGTATAAGAGCCGAAGGAGCGGAAGAATGGAAAAGCGCGGTATAAGAGCCGAAGGAGCGGATGAATGGGAAGGGAAGAATGGAAAGGGAGACCTTAAGTTGCGCGGTATAAGAGACGAAGGAGCGGAAGAATGGAAAAGGAAGACCTTAAGTTGCGCGGTATAAGAGCCGAAGGAGCGGAAGAATGGAAAAGGAAGACCTTAAGTTGGCGCGGTATAAGAGACGAAGTTGAGCGGAAGAATGGAAAGGGAAGACCTTAAGTTGCGCGGTATAAGAGCCGAAGGAGCGGAAGAATGGAAAAGGAAGACCTTAAGTTGCGCGGTATAAGAGCCGAAGGAGCGGAAGAATGGAAAAGGAAGACCTTAAGTTGGACGGTATAAGACCCGAAGGAGCGGAAGAATGGAAAGGGAAGACCTTAAGTTGCGCGGTATAAGAGCCGAAGGAGCGGAAGAATGGAAAGGGAAGAGATTAAGTTGCTCGGTATAAGAGCCGAAGGAGCGGAAGAATGGAAAAGGAAGACCTTAAGTTGCGCGGTATAAGAGCCGAAGGAGCGGAAGAATGGAAAAGGAAGACCACCTCAAATTATGGAAAACAAGAAAATTCGAGGGTGAATCGAATTCAAGTGGTTGACAATTCAGAAAGTCAAGCCACAGAACATCAGAATAATGAAACTGAAGTAAAGTCAGTGATGAAATGTCACCTTTCACCTGATATTCAGAAAGAAATTCTATTGCACAATGGAATGCAGAAAGAAATGGCTGGAAAAGATGAAAGTACAACATTGAAGAAAGTGTTATTACAGTACGTCGAGGTAGAAATTCGTGGAACAGCAGGAAAAGAACCAGTGAAAGTAAAAGCACTGATTGATTCTGGAGCAGAGGTTCCGGTGATTAGTGAAGAATTACTGGAAGGCATGCAGGTGGAGCAGATTGGAAAAGTGAACTTACAATGCGTGGCAGGAGATGCCATTCCTGCAAAGTTAGTGAAAGTTGATGTAAGGCTGTGTTGTAACGATGTGGAAGAAGAGGTAATTCCGCTTAAAGTCAAATGTTCACTTACACCTTATGTGACATTGATGTGTGCTAGTATTGCAAAAATGGGAAGCACAGAAAGATTCTTGTTGCATCCAGAAATCATTGCAGAACTAAAAGCCGTGCCACAAGTGAAAATGATACAAGGAGATGTGCAAGCGAATGTAACGACGAGATTGCAGAGTCAGCGAAAGAAAGTGATAGAAGTCGAAGAGGAAAGTGAAACTGAAAGTTCAAGCGAAGAGGAAAACGAAAGTGATGATCAACAAAGTTTAATGCAAGACGGTATAACAGCAGAGATGAGTGAACAAGAGATGGCTGCATGCAAGAATGGTAATCTAAATGAAACGAAAGAGGATAATGATTGTGATGTGGCGATAGGAGATTTGTTTGAAGAAAATGAGAAAGACGAAGAACAACAGATGCAGATTGCAGACGCAAAGAAATTCGAAGAACAGCAGAGACAAGATGAATCATTGAAAGCATGGTGGACGTTAGCGCCAGATAAAGAATCTGAATTCTGCGTGGTAAATGGCTTACTGTACAAGAGATATCGAATATTAGAGCAAACGATATATCAATTGGTGTTACCAAAAGAGCGACGAATGAAAGTGATGGAGTTGGCTCACGAATCAGTATTTGGAGGACATCTTGGAGAAGAGAAAACTAGAGAACGAATAAAGTTATCTTTTACGTGGCCAAAGATGAGAAGAGATATAGTGAAATTTTGCAAATCATGTGAGAAATGTCAATTAAAGGCAAGAAGTTTGGTGATGGACAGGGTTCCTATCACTCCAATTCCAAGAGAAGATGTGGCGTTTAGAAGAATTACGGTGGATTGTGTAGGACCAATCGAGCCAGCATCTGCTGCAGGTCACAAGTACTGTTTATGTATTGTCGATTCTTGCACCAGATGGCCTACAGTGTTTCTGTTGAAATCATTAACTGCAAAAGCTGTGTGTGATGCTTTGATGGAGTTGTTCATGAACGTTGGTGTACCTTCAGTGATCACAAGTGACCAAGGAACAAATTTTACTGCGAGTCTGACAAGAGAATTTCTGAATTTAATGGGTTGTAGTCCAAGATTTGACACGCCAGGTCATCCAGAGGCAGCTGGATTAGTAGAAAGATGGAACCAAACATTCAAGAAAATGATCCATCATGTAATTGTTGACAATCCAAGGCAATGGCACAAAGTAATTCCGTTTACAGTGTGGGCATTACGAGAAGTACCGAATGCAACTACTGGAATTGCTCCTTATATGTTGGTGTATGGAAAGATTCCGCGTGGACCACTGGCAATTCTAAAAGAAAGTTGGACAAGAGAAATTAATTTACCACCTCATATTGGAATCCAACCAGAAAAGTACTTGAAAGACATGAAAGCAAATATGGAAAAAGCATTACTGTTTGCAGAATCATATTCACGAGAGAAGCAATTACAGTATACGAATCAATACAACAAAAGAGCGAAACATAAAGAATTTGAACCGGGTGAAAAAGTCATTGTGTTATATCCGACTTCAACGAATAAACTGATTTCACGATGGCATGGTCCATGTACTGTCATACAACGAAGGTCAAAGTACTCTTATTTGATTGATATGGGTGACGATTGTCGAAAGATAATTCACGCAAATAAAATCAGAAAGTACATTACAAGAGCAATGAGTTGTGGACTAATCGTTGAAGAAGATGAAGACTTTGGTTCAGTGGTTGAATTGCTGATGAAGAATGACTGGCAAAATGAAAAGAATTCACTGAATCTTGATCCTGATCAGATTAACCATTTAACATTGACTCAACAAAAACAATTGCTGGAAGTACTAAACAAATATTCTGATCGATTTTCTGAAAAGCCTGGACTATGTACATTGGTTGAACATGAAATTGAACTGAAACCGGAATTTCGTGAAAAAGAATTTATGGCTTACCGTATTCCACTCATCTATCGAGCAGAAGTTGAACGACAAATTAAAGAAATGCTTCAAGCCAACATTATAAAACCATCTTCGAGCAGAATGGCAAGTCCGTTGGTAATTGTTAAAAAGAAAGACGGTTCTCTGAGACTTGCCTGCGACTACAGATACATTAACTCGTTCACTGTGGATTGTAAATATCCGATGCCGATTGTGAAAGATGTTTTGCACAAAGTTGGAAAATCAAATGTGATCTCGATTTTTGATTGTCGAAGTGCTTACTGGACTTGTCCTGTTAAGCAAACTGATCAATGGAAAACTGCTTTTGTTACTCACAATGGACTGTACGAGTTTACTCGTGTTCCTTTCGGAATGATCAACTCAGGAAGAACATTTGTTAAAGCAATTAACATGGTTTTACAGCCTATAAATGAATTTGCTGAGCCCTATGTAGATGACATTGCTGTGCATTCAGATGATTGGAAGATTCATTTACAGCATTTAGATGCATATTTAATGCAAATGAGACTGCATAACATTACTCTGAACTTAAAGAAATGTATTTTTGGTAAGAGTGAGGTAAAGTTCATCGGTCATGTGGTTGGTTCTGGAACGATTCAAATGAATCCAGATAGAATTGAAAGTTTAATTAATTTGAAAACTCCAGAAACGAAGAAACAAGTTAAGCAATTGCTGGGATTTTTTGGTTACTATCGACAGTTTATCAAAGATTTCGCACAGATTGCGAAGCCTCTATCTGATTTGACAAGCAAACATGTTCCAGATAAGATTGATTGGACTGATAGACATCAACAGGCATTTAATTTACTTAAAGATGCTGTACGCTCTAAAGTTGTTTTATATGTTTTTGATGTTGGAAAACCTTTTAATTTGTACTGCGATAGTAGTGATTTTGCAGTAGGAGCTGTGCTAACGCAGATGGATGATAAGGGAATAGAGCGCCCTGTGTCATTTATAAGTCAGAAGCTGACTGACACCCAGAAGAGATGGGCAACTGTAGAGAAAGAAGCCTATGCTATTGTTTGGGCTCTAAATAAGTTAAAAGAGATAATAATTGGATCTAAAGTTCACATCTTTACCGATCACAATCCTTTAACTTATCTGACTGAATCTATGTCTAAGTCTGCTAAACTGGTGCGTTGGGCTTTGGCACTGCAAACTTTTGATGTAGAAGTTAATTATAAGAAAGGACGATTAAATGTTGTAGCAGATTGTTTATCTAGATTATAAGATTGTTTATTTTACTGTTTTGTATAGTATTAAGTTTATTGCATAATTTAGTACATGATGATTTTGCAAATTTTTAAGTTTAATTTGCTCAATCCAAAGAAAGGGAAGGAGGTAATGTGAACAAATGTTTTGCATATATAATGAGCACAGGTGTTTCTTATGTTGATATATATATAATGTGTATTCGATTGTTAAGCGTTTTAGTCTTAGGCTTTAGTTGCGCTGTCGGCTCGTGGGCGCTTGGCCTAAAGTAGCCTAAACATTGGCTGACGGTAGATTTTCTCTACACGTGCAGTTAGCGCGCCAAACTTAGAAACTGCTGATGACAGTGAATTTGAACAATACAGTGTAGTACGGTTGTTTTAAGGCAAGAGTTGAGTTGTTGTTATTAAACTGTGTTTGAAGTAAGAAGAAACATTCAAAGAACTGTGTCAATTTAATTCTTAAACAGTTAGAAGACGTTGAGCAATTTATATGTAGAGATAAGGAAAGTTCTTGAGGTAGGTCACAACTAAGAAAGAAAAGAGTTGGTGAATGTTTCTTTCTTTCTTCAAACACAGTTTAATAACAACAAACTCAACTCTTGCCTTAAAACAACTGTACTACACTGTATAGTTCAAATTCACTGTCATCAGCAGTTTCTAAGTTTGGCGCGCTAACTGCACGTGTAAAGAGAATCTACCGTCAGCCAATGTTTAGGCTACTTTAGGCCAAGCGCCCACGAGCCGACAGCGCAACTAAGGCCTAAGACTAAAACGCTTAACAATCGATACACATTATATATATATCAACCTAAAGAACACCTGTGCTCATTATATATGCAAAACACTTGTTCACATATAGCCTACACACTTGATATGTAAGGGAATAGCGGTTTTGCATAAACGAATAAGTGTTCAATCATTATCATTAGGCCTATTGTTATTAGATATTGGCCAGCTATTCGTGTATTCGTTTGTACCGTATCCAATTTTATCAGCCTTGGGTATGTCATTTAGGGACTTATACAAACCAACAGAGCATAGGCCTATAGGCCTGCAGTCGCTGGCAGATGTAAACATTTTCTTAATAATGTTACTGTTTTAGAGTCTCGAGCGCTTTCTTGTTTCTTATCCACAGATGTCTGTTTTATTCTATATAATGATTTCTTATAATTTCGTGATTTAGTTATTTAACACTATTAGATTGTTCTTATCCGATGTACCCGCAGTGCGTTTGCAGGCGGTTCAATAAGCACGTTAGGGTCCATAGTGTAGTGGTAACATCACTGGCGTGAAGAGCAGTAGGTAGCGGGATCGCTTCCCGTACCCTACCCCTCAAAGGTCCACTCAGCCTATCATTTGCGAGATGGCGCGTTGGTAAAATGAGATGTAGGACGTGATGGACGCCTTGCATGGCTGCCGAATACAGTTAAATTCGACTCATGTTGTAACTTGTGATCATCCGTTCATACTGATTTGTAATCATACTGCCTACTGCGTAATTGTCAGTTTGAAAATATTAAACGAAGATATAGGCCTACGTACATGTACTTACTTACTTATCCCCATGATGTAGACTTTTTTAATCAATATCAACCGTTGACCTGATTTGAATAACAGCGCAAAATGTGTTTTAAATACTTTACTGCTTATCTACCAACTGTCTTCACAACCAGTTGCCGCTGATAAGATGCAGACGAACCGTAATAATACATTTAGGCTAATTAACGTTCAACAGTTACGCCTTTGTTCTTCCGACAGCCTTGCTCAAGTAATTAACGTTTATATGAGGAAGATAGCGGGCGTTTTCTGAGCAAAGCTTTCGAGTCCAGGCGAATAATAAACTCGAAATTTATAAAACGTTACTCTAAAGCTCAGCGCAGGGCATCAGCTTCTTCACGAGAGCTGGCGAATAAGCACAAGCCTACAATGGTGAATTAACACTCGGGACAACTGAGAGCGAATTCACAACGTTGTAAAGCAAAGTTGTTGATCGACGACACGGTTGTCATCATTCGTCTTTCAAGCATCAACTGTTACCTCAGATGTATCCTTTGATTTTATCGTTGACTAAGCTAAGTTGAACTGTATCGCTGCAGTAGGGGACCAGCGTATGTCAGGCTCTGGCGGCAAAACGAGTAGGCCTATACGTCGTTATAAAATCGTCTGCGTGAAGATTAAAATTCGCGCCTGTCTGCGGTCCAAGGTCTTTGTTTCAAACAGGAGCTATTATTTTTCTGTTTAATTCTTGCTTAAGTTTACTTAATATTGCAAAAAATACACTTTTATTACTGTGATGTGATTTCAGTTTTTCGCTTAGCTCGATCGTCTGCCTTTTCAAATATAGGCTGAAGACTTCTGGAGTAAGTTTTACGTTTGCGTGCTATTTCCAACTTCGGAATAATAATAATATTATTAGGCCTACGCGTCTTGTATTTAAACACACGTATAAATTAGCAAACGCTCTGCTTGTCTTCGTAATCGTAATCGTAAACTCGGAACTTCTACAGCGCATACAAAAGCGAAGTCGCGGGAACCAGCTTATTCACAGGCGCTCAATCAAAACAAAATCGATAGGCAGGGGGGTCAAAATCCAGAGAGTCCAGAGAGTCAGGCAGGCAGACAGGCAGGCGGCTAAGGTGGATGGTGTTTGGTGTTCAGACGGCGAGGTAGGCAGGGAGAAGTGTTGGATTCAGGATAGGATTTGTCAAAAAGCAGTGTTTTCAGTTTCGAGTGAAAGACCTGTGGAGAGATAGCGAGAGGTGGAGTTTTGGTGACTTCGTAGGATGGGTCAGATATTTGTCGTAGTGCTGGCGGAAGTTTGTTCCAAATGTACAATTAACAAATCTCCTGTATTCTCGACATCTCTGCCGCTTTCGACACTACCCATTGCTCCTTCGACTGTCCTCTTGGCTAGCTCTGGTTGCAGTCTTTACTTGTCTTCCGCTCCTTCTCTGTCAAAGCCTGCAGCCACTCCTCGCAACCTCTCCCCTCTCTTCATACTTGCTTAACTGCTTCAGTTGTGGCGTTTGAATGTGTTGATGGTTGTTTCCAAAAGTTGTTGTCTCTCAGGCATTGGCCTATGGTTATGTGACTAATGTCACACATGTGTTTCTAATGGTGTGAAGGCCTGCAATATGAGAGACTATAAAAAATCAAAGTGCCGTAAAAGTAGATAAAAAGATCACAGAATACTTTCAAAGCGAAAACAGCAGTACGGCAAGAGGAGAAATTTACTTGACAAATGACCGAGGACAATGGAAATCATTTATTCGTACTCATCGCCGCCAAATGGCTGGCGTCAGGAACTGATGATGATGACGATGATAACGATATATACTTCTCTGTCTGTCTTTCTCTTTCGCATTGTCTCTCTATTTCTCTGTATGTATGTCTGCCTATCTGTCTGTCTGTGTTGTGTGTCTGTCTGCGTGTCTTTCTCTCTCTATCATAGGGCCTACACACGTACAAATCAATAACACACACAAGCACGCACGCTCGCGCGGACACACACACAAACACACACACACACGCAGGCAGTGAGCTTATGAATTTGAAGAATATGTAGACAATAACATGTATTCATACATGCATAAGCCTATTAATTCAATTAATTACCAGACAGTCACAATCATTGGGTCCTTATAAACATTTGACAGGCCTGCACTTTACCTATCAATGGTGGCAGCTATTGGTCATCTATCGGTCCAGTGTGGGCACAAAGAATGTGTCTGCCAGCTTTGGTTCAGTAAAAACGTATTGTTTCAATTGCATAACTGTACAGACCTACACGTTTTTACGGATAGGCCTATCCTGTGGTGCTAGGCCGGTGGTTTCAAGGACAAATGACAGACTGCGTCGGCGTGAGATTCTTGATAAGTACTTGCCCAGACTATAGTCAGTGCTCTAATCTCAGATTTGACCTTATTTCAGTGAGAGTCTGAGAAATAGTGGGATGATTCGTGTACTCACCCGGATTAGTTTAGTTTAAAATGAACAGGTGGCCATAGTCGTGTAGAAAACGTGTAGGTCTGTATTTACGTTTTTACCGAACCAGCTGGCAGACATTCTTTGTGCCCACACTGGACCGATAGATGACCAATAGCTGCCACCATTGATAGGTAAAGTGCAGGCCTGTCAAATGTTTATAAGGACCCAATGATTGTGACTGTCTGGTAATTAATTGAATTATTAGGCTTTATGCATGTATGAATACATGTTATTGTTCATATATTCTTCAAATCTCATAAGCTCACTGCCTGCGTGTGTAGCTTGTGTGTGTGTCCGCGCGAGCGTGCGTGCTTACTTGTACGTGTGTAGGCCCTATGATAGAGAGAAAGACACGCAGTGACAGACACACAACACAGACAGACAGATAAAGCAGACATACATACAGAGAAATAGAGAGACAATGCGAAAGAAAGACAGACAGAGAAGTATATATCAGTATCATCGTCATCATCATCAGTTCTGACGCCAGCCATTTGGCGGCGATGAGTACGAATAAATGATCTCCATTGTCCTCGGTCATTTGTCAAGTAAATTTCTCCTCTTGCCGTACTGTTGTTTTCGCTTTGGAAAGTATTCTGTGATCTTTTTATCTACTTTACGGCACTTTGATTTTTATAGTCTCTCTCATATTGCAGGCCTCTCACACCATTAGAAACACATGTGTGACATTAGTCCACATAACCATGAGCCAATGCCTGAGACAACAACTGGAAACAACCATCAAATGACATTCAAAACGCCACAACTGAAGCAGTTAAGCAAGTATGAAGAGAGAGGGAGAGGTTGCGAGGGAGTGGCTGCAGGCTTTGACAGAGAAGAAGCTGAAGACAACAAGTAAAGACTGCAAACCAGAGCTAGCCAAGAGGACAGTCGAAGGAGCAATGGGTAGTGTCGAAAGCGGCAGAGATGTCGAGAATACAGGAGATTTTGTTAATTGTACATTTTACCAAACTTCCGCCAGCACTACGACAAATATCTGACCCATCCTACGAAGTCACCAAAACTCCACCTCTCGCTATCTCTCCACAGGTCTTTCACTCGAAACTGAAAACACTGCTTTTTGACAAATCCTATCCTGAATCCAACACTTCTCCCTGCCTACCTCGCCGTCTGAACACCAAACACCATCCACCTTAGCCGCCCTGCCTGTCTGCCTGCCTGACTCTCTGACTCTCTGGATTTTGACCCCTGCCTATCGATTTTGTTTTGATTGAGCGCCTGTGAATAAGCTGGTTCCAGCCGCGACTTCGCTTTTGTGGGCGCTGTAGAAGTTCCGAGTTTACGATTACGATTACGAAGACAAGCAGAGCTAAGCCATATACTTATACGTGTGTTTAAATACAAGATGCGTAGGCCTAATAATATTATTATTATTCGAAGTTGAAATAGCACGCAAACGTAAAACTTACTTCCAGAAGTCTTCAGCCTATATTTGAAAAGGCAGGTGATCGAGCTAAGCGAAAACTGAAATCACATCACAGTAATAAAAGTGTATTTTGCAATATTAAGTAAACTTAAGCAAGAATTAAACAGAAAATAATAGCTCCCTGTTTGAAAACAAAGACCTTTGGACTGCAGACAGGCGCGAATTTTAATCTTCACGCAGACGATTTTATAACGACGTATAGGCCTTTCCCTTTATTTGCCAAACCGACCAAATTCTGTATTGAAATTCGAATTAGTAACCTCCAAGAGGTAGAAGTTAAAAATTTAATTATAACCCTACAATTATAACTTTTGACAAATTGGTTTTTTGTTCGGGCAAAACCACACACCTATTTAAAGAATAATAATTTATCTATTTACTTGCAATTTTACGATTTTTCTCCGGCATGGGCGGGGACTTTGGGTTTGGTACGGTTAAAACCCAAAAAGGTAAAAGTTAAATTTTTAAAATGCAGTCTAAAAACTAAGAATGAAAACTTTTATTTTCCCTTCCCTTAAAACCTTTGGCCATCATAAACCACTTAACCCCAGGATGGAAATTCGCAAATTAACTTAATGCTCCTTTTTAAACCCCTGGGGGTTTTCCAGAACCATCCCCCAGCATTTTTAACCCGCACCCGTTTGGACCAACTCTCAACAATCAGGAACAAAGTTATACCAACAGATAATGAGAATTTATCAAAGGAAATAACCTTTGATAACCCGTTAAACTGCAAATTGCTAAATTAATTGGGGTTCCAATCGGTAGGGTTCTTAAATGACGTTTATATATTTCTGGTTTAATTTAAGCCAGAAATTTTCCAAAAACCCACAAACCAAAAGGGAATTGGGACAAGAAATTGAAGTTTAATAAATGTAAAGAATTTTTAAAAAAAGGAAAAGAATTAATAAAAATATTTAAATTAACATTTTGATGGAATAAAATAAACCGTTTCTAGGTCAAACAGTAATTTGGTTTTGTTTTAAAATTTTTTCATTCTTTAGATGAATTAAAAAGGGAAAAAAAAAATGTCATTATGAACCCGGACCTGGAACATATAATTAATTTTAAATTTGAAATGAGCTCGGATTCGGGGCGTAAATACCGGGAATTTTCCCAAAAATGAAACAAAGGGGCAGGGGAAGCAAAAGGGGACGATAAAAATGTCCAGGTTACGACTAACAAAAGGTAAATAATACAATATGAATCAAATTAAAGAGCAAAAACTAAATAATTTTATACAAATTTTTTTAAACCAAAAACAACCCGGGAATTTGGGTTAAAAAAGAAAAGTAGGGAAATACTAACCAAAAGTTTAAAAATCCCAAAAAAAAAAAAAAAAGGGGGGGTTTTTTTGGTAAACCAAAAAAAAAAAACCCCCCCCAAAAATTTTAAAAAAAAAAACCTTAAAAAAAAAATTTTTTTTTTGGGCCCTTTTTCCAAAACCCCTTTTAATTTTTTTTTAAAAAACCCCCCCGGGGGGTTTTTTGGGGGGGAGGGGGGGTTTGGGAAAAAATTTTTCCCCGGGCCCCCCCCTTTTCCCCCCAAAAAAGGGGAAATTTTAAGGTTTTAAAAGGGGGGGGGGGGGAAAAAAGGGGAAAAGGGGAAGGGGGAAAAACCCCCCCGGGGGGTTTGGGGCCCCGGGAAGTTAAAACCTTTTTAAATTTTAAAAAAAATTTGCTGGGGGTTTTTTTCCAAAGGGTTTTTTAAAATTTCCAAAAAACCCCCTTTTTTAAAAAAAAAAAAATTTTAAAAAAATTTCCCCCCCCCAAAAAAAAGGGAAAAAAAAAAGGGGGAAAAAAACCCAAAAAAAAAACCCCCCTTAAAAAAAAAAAATTTTTAAAAATTTTTAAAAAAAAAAAGGGGGGTTAAAAAAAAAAAAAAAAACCCCCCCTTTTTGGGGGGGAAAAAAAATTTTTTCAAAACCCCCCGGGGGGGGGGGTTTTTAAAAGGCCCCCCAAAATTAAAAATTTTTCCCCCCCCAAAAAATAAAAAAATTTTTCTTTCTTAGTTGTGACCTACCTCAAAAATTTTCCCTTTATCTCTACATATAAATTGCTCAACGCTTCTAACTGTTTTTAAAAATTAAATTGACACAGTTCTTTGAATGTTTCTTCCCTTTTTTTAAACACAGTTTTTAAATAAACAAACCAAAACTCCAACTTTTTGCCTTAAACCCAAATGTACTACATTTTATATTTTAAATTCACTGTCATCAGCAGTTTCTAAGTTTGGCGCGCTAACTGCACGTGAAAAACAAACCAGCCAAAGTTTAGGCTACTTTAGGCCAAGCGCCCACGAGCCGACAGCGCAACTAAAGGGCCCAAGACTAAAACGCTTAACAATCGAAAACAAATTTATATATATATCAACCTAAAGAACACCTGTGCTCATTATATATGCAAAACATTGTTCACATTACCTCCTTCCCTTTTTTTGGATTGAGCAAATTAAATTTTAAAAAATTTTCAAAATCATCATGTACTAAATTATGCAATAAACTTAATACTATATAATACAGTAAAATAAACAATCTTATAATCTAGATAAACAATCTGCTACAACATTTAATCGTCCTTTCTTATAATTAACTTCTACATCAAAAGTTTGCAGTGC
>JACEVL010000185.1:353333-433333 GCA_020284085.1 Aporrectodea caliginosa
AATTTTGGAGTTGGAGTAACTGTACCCATTGTGAAAGATAAATGTGGCAATATAACATCAGCGGACAATTATAGACCTATCACTATCAGCCCAGTTTTTTCAAAGTTGTTTGAATACTGTATCCTACATAAATTTGGTGATCAGTTAACATCTAGTGATTTACAGTTTGGGTTTAAAAAACACTTAAGTTGTGCACATGCTATCTTTGCTTTAAGACAAGTTACTGACTACTTTGTGAGTCATGGTAGTAATGTATACATGGCAGCTCTGGATGCAAAGAAGGCTTTTGATCGAGTTAATCATGTGAAATTATTTGAATTGCTTATTAGCAAAGGGTTACCTGCAAGATTGGTTAAACTTGTTGTTGACTGGTATGGTAAGACTATCTCAGTGACAAAATGGAATAATAGTCTATCAGACCCAATCTCCATTAAAAGTGGAATTAGGCAAGGAGGTATTCTTTCTCCGATCTTTTTTAATATTTATATGGATGTGATTATAAATGCTCTGGAAAGCTCAGACAATGGTTGCCACATTGGTCAAACCTATGTAGGGTGCATTGTATATGCAGATGACATTATACTTCTATCTGCCTCAATGTGTAGACTACAAGAAATGATGGATACATGTGTCAAGAAAGGTGCAGAACTTGATGTTATATTTAATGCCAACAAATCTAAGTTATTCTCTGTAGGTCCATCTTATAATAGCCAACATTGCAATCTTGTCCTTGGATCAGAATCTATTCAATGGGTAAAGGAATTGAAATATCTTGGATTATTCTTTATATCAGACAGAAAGTTTAAAATTGATATTTCGGTTGCAATTAAACGTTTTTATGCTTCAGCTAATGCCATATTCTGTCATTCAAAATATGTATCCGAGCATGTGAAATTGAGATTGATGGAATCCTTTGTCCTCCCTCTGTTAACTTATTCCTTAGAGTCTATTAATTTACCAACAGCCCAGATGCGTCAGTTAAATGTGTGTTGGAATAACGTTTACAGAAAGATTTTTAACATGCATAAATGGGAATCTGTGAAGGACATCCAATTCTATTCTGGTCGGATAGACCTCTGTCATATGCTACACATGCGTAAACTAAATTTTTTTGGTAGATTGTTGTATGGAAGCCATAATAACAGTGTCCTCAGTGTTTGTGGCAAAGGCTATAGCTACAATATTGAACTTGTGCCACTTTGTCATCAGTATGATATTGACATATCTACGTTAGGTCGCAGAATTGATCATTTCATGTATGCTAGTTTTGCATCTGTATGCACTTAACGTTGTATTCTTACTTTTGTTTGTTTGTCTGTTATTGTGTTTTCTACCTTCGTGGTGAATAAACGTATATATATATATAAGTCAGAAGCTGACTGACACCCAGAAGAGATGGGCAACTGTAGAGAAAGAAGCCTATGCTATTGTTTGGGCTCTAAATAAGTTAAAAAGAGATAATCATTGGATCTAAAGTTCACATCCTTACCGATCACAATCCTTTAATTTATCTGACTGAATCTATGTCTAAGTCTGCTAAACTGGTGCGTTGGGCTTTGGCACTGCAAACTTTTGATGTTGAAGTTAATTATAAGAAAGGACGATTAAATGTTGTAGCAGATTGTTTATCTAGATTATAAGATTGTTTATTTTACTGTTTTGTATAGTATTAGGTTTATTGCATAATTTAGTGTACGATGATTTCGCAAATTTTTAAGCTTAATTTGCTCAATCCAAAGAAAGGGAAGGAGGTAATGTGAACAAATGTTTTGCATATATAAATGAGCACAGGTGTTTCTTATGTTGATATATATATAATGTGTATTCCCGATTAAGCGTTTTAGTCTTAGGCTTTAGTTGCGCTGTCGTATCGTGGGTGCTTGGCCTAAAGTAGCATAAACTGTGGCCGACGGTAGATTTTCTACACGTGCAGTTAGCGCGCCAAACTTAGAAACCGTGGATGACAGTGAATTTGAACAATACTGTGTAGTACGGTTGTTTTAAGGCAAGAGTTGAGTTGTTGTTATTAAACTGTGTTTGAAGTAAGAAGAAACATTCAAAGAACTGTGTCAATTTAATTCTTAAACAGTTAGAAGACGTTGAGCAATTTATATGTAGAGATAAGGAAAGTTCTTGAGGTAGGTCACAACTAAGAAAGAAAAGAGTTGGTGACAGTTTCTTTCTTTCTTCAAACACAGTTTAATAACAACAAACTCAACTCTTGCCTTAAAACAACTGTACTACACTGTATAGTTCAAATTCACTGTCATCAGCAGTTTCTAAGTTTGGCGCGCTAACTGCACGTGTAAAGAGAATCTACCGTCAGCCAATGTTTAGGCTACTTTAGGCCAAGCGCCCACGAGCCGACAGCGCAACTAAGGCCTAAGACTAAAACGCTTAACAATCGATACATTATATATATATCAACCTAAAGAACACCTGTGCTCATTATATATGCAAAACACTTGTTCACATATAGCCTACACACTTGATATGTAAGGGAATAGCGGTTTTGCATAAACGAATAAGTGTTCAATCATTATCATTAGGCCTATTGTTATTAGATATTGGCCAGCTATTCGTGTATTCGTTTGTACCGTATCCAATTTTATCAGCCTTGGGTATGTCATTTAGGGACTTATACAAACCAACAGAGCATAGGCCTATAGGCCTGCAGTCGCTGGCAGATGTAAACATTTTCTTAATAATGTTACTGTTTAGAGTCTCGAGCGCTTTCTTGTTTCTTATCCACAGATGTCTGTTTTATTCTATATAATGATTTCTTATAATTTCGTGATTTAGTTATTTAACACTATTAGATTGTTCTTATCCGATGTACCCGCAGTGCGTTTGCAGGCGGTTCAATAAGCACGTTAGGGTCCATAGTGTAGTGGTAACATCACTGGCGTGAAGAGCAGTAGGTAGCGGGATCTCTTCCCGTAGGCCTACCCTCTCAAAAAGGTTCACTCAGCCTATCATTTGCGAGATGGCGAGTTTGTAAAATGAGATGTAGGACGTGATGGACGCCTTGCATGGCTGCCGAATACAGTTAAATTCGACTCATGTTGTAACTTGTGATCATCCGTTCATACTGATTTGTAATAATAGGCCTACTGCGTAAGTGTCAGTTTGAAAATATTAAACGAAGATATAGGCCTACGTACATGTACTTACTTACTTATCCCCATGATGTAGACTTTTTTAATCAATATCAACCGTTGACCTGATTTGAATAACAGCGCAAAATGTGTTTTAAATACTTTACTGCTTATCTACCAACTGTCTTCACAACCAGTTGCCGCTGATAAGATGCAGACGAACCGTAATAATACATTTAGGCTAATTAACGTTCAACAGTTACGCCTTTGTTCTTCCGACAGCCTTGCTCAAGTAATTAACGTTTATATGAGGAAGATAGCGGGCGTTTTCTGAGCAAAGCTTTCGAGTCCAGGCGAATAATAAACTCGAAATTTATAAAACGTTACTCTAAAGCTCAGCGCAGGGCATCAGCTTCTTCACGAGAGCTGGCGAATAAGCACAAGCCTACAATGGTGAATTAACACTCGGGACAACTGAGAGCGAATTCACAACGTTGTAAAGCAAAGTTGTTGATCGACGACACGGTTGTCATCATTCGTCTTTCAAGCATCAACTGTTACCTCAGATGTATCCTTTGATTTTATCGTTGACTAAGCTAAGTTGAACTGTATCGCTGCAGTAGGGGACCAGCGTATGTCAGGCTCTGGCGGCAAAACGAGTAGGCCTATACGTCGTTATAAAATCGTCTGCGTGAAGATTAAAATTCGCGCCTGTCTGCGGTCCAAGGTCTTTGTTTCAAACAGGAGCTATTATTTTTCTGTTTAATTCTTGCTTAAGTTTACTTAATATTGCAAAAAATACACTTTTATTACTGTGATGTGATTTCAGTTTTTCGCTTAGCTCGATCGTCTGCCTTTTCAAATATAGGCTGAAGACTTCTGGAGTAAGTTTTACGTTTGCGTGCTATTTCCAACTTCGGAATAATAATAATATTATTAGGCCTACGCGTCTTGTATTTAAACACACGTATAAATTAGCAAACGCTCTGCTTGTCTTCGTAATCGTAATCGTAAACTCGGAACTTCTACAGCGCATACAAAAGCGAAGTCGCGGGAACCAGCTTATTCACAGGCGCTCAATCAAAACAAAATCGATAGGCAGGGGGTCAAAATCCAGAGAGTCAGGCTGACTCAGGCAGGCAGACAGGCAGGCGGATAAGGTGGATGGTGTTTGGTGTTCAGATGGCGAGGTAGGCAGGGAGAAGTGTTGGATTCAGGATAGGATTTGTCAAAAGCAGTGTTTTCAGTTTCGAGTGAAAGACCTGTGGAGAGATAGAGAGAGGTGGAGTTTTGGTGACTTCGTAGGATGGGTCAGATATTTGTCGTAGTGCTGGCGGAAGTTTGTTCCAAATGTACAATTAACAAATCTCCTGTATTCTCGACATCTCTGCCGCTTTCGACACTACCCATTGCTCCTTCGACTGTCCTCTTGGCTAGCTCTGGTTGCAGTCTTTACTTGTCTTCCGCTCCTTCTCTGTCAAAGCCTGCAGCCACTCCTCGCAACCTCTCCCTCTCTCTTCATACTTGCTTAACTGCTTCAGTTGTGGCGTTTGAATGTGTTGATGGTTGTTTCCAAAAGTTGTTGTCTCTCAGGCATTGGCCTATGGTTATGTGACTAATGTCACACATGTGTTTCTAATGGTGTGAAGGCCTGCAATATGAGAGACTATAAAAAATCAAAGTGCCGTAAAAGTAGATAAAAAGATCACAGAATACTTTCAAAGCGAAAACAGCAGTACGGCAAGAGGAGAAATTTACTTGACAAATGACCGAGGACAATGGAAATCATTTATTCGTACTCATCGCCGCCAAATGGCTGGCGTCAGGAACTGATGATGATGACGATGATAACGATATATACTTCTCTGTCTGTCTTTCTCTTTCGCATTGTCTCTCTATTTCTCTGTATGTATGTCTGCCTATCTGTCTGTCTGTGTTGTGTGTCTGTCTGCGTGTCTTTCTCTCTATCATAGGGCCTACACACGTACAAGTAAGCACGCACGCTCGCGCGGACACACACACAAACACACACACACACGCAGGCAGTGAGCTTATGAATTTGAAGAATATGTAGACAATAACATGTATTCATACATGCATAAGCCTATTAATTCAATTAATTACCAGACAGTCACAATCATTGGGTCCTTATAAACATTTGACAGGCCTGCACTTTACCTATCAATGGTGGCAGCTATTGGTCATCTATCGGTCCAGTGTGGGCACAAAGAATGTGTCTGCCAGCTTTGGTTCAGTAAAAACGTAAATACAGACCTACACGTTTTTCTACATTGACCTATGGCCGCACCTCTGTTCATTTTAAACTAAACTAATCGGGTGAGTACACGAATCATCCCACTATTTCTCCAGACTCTCACTGAAATGAGTCAAATCTGAATTAGAGCACTGACTATAGTCTAAGGCAGAGTACTTATCAAGAAGTCTCACGCCGACGCAGTCTGTCATTTGTCCTTGAAACCACCGGCCTAGCCACCACAGGATAGGCCTATACGTCGTCGAATGACCGAGCCCTCCAGCCTATTACGGGCACTTGAACGAGACCGTTGATTATATTAGAGAACGGCGTTTAATTGGCTATAGGCTAGTTGCTGTTTAACGATACTGTGGCATAAGTCACATAACAGATAATAATAATAATTCTTTATTGAAACAATCCGGTTGACAAACAGCAACCGGTTACGGTGTACAGTTATGCAATTGAAACAATTCACAAGAACACAAATGACAGAAGACATAAATCTTAACTACTAACAGAACAGACAGCCTGCAATACACGGCGCTAATAGCAGCCTACAAAGCATGTCCGCCTACGGACTCGATCTCGGTAGGCTACCTCTCGTTCTCTATGCCAGTGTGTTATCCAATGCGCTAACGCCCCCTTCAGATGAGTTGCGTCGCCCTCCTCCTTTCTCCATGCTTGGGACTGGCACTACTACAGGTAGGGCAGTGGTGGAGTTCCATTTCTAAAGAGCGGCTTTTAACGGTTTAATACAGACCGGCTTTTATGTGTATAGGCCTAAATCGTTTACCCCTCGCCCGCCCGAGGCGGTTAGTGGATAGTGGAAACAGGCGTTTTCTTTGGAAGCCGACGCTAAAAAGAAGCTAAGAAGCCTTACAAGTTAGGTTAGCTTTCGGCTCTGAAAATTAAGTAGGGCCTAGGCCCTATGTTACGTAGGCTTAATTACTACTACGTAGCTAGGCTAGGCCTAAATGCCTGATCCAGACAGGACCAGACTCACGATTCAGTTATCTGGCTTACTGCTAGACTAGCAGTTTTATTTAACAGCTAGCCTGCTCTGCGGGCGCAGCGTCCTGCAGGCGCAAAAAACCACTTAAATTGTTACGTAAAATAATAATAATGTTAATGGGCAGCGCTTTCATCATTACGACTCATTCTTAACGTTATCACGCCTTAGGTAGGCTAAAAGTGTCAACATGCACTTCAAATGGCGTGTTCGTAATTCGGTCATTAGGACCTATGACACCCCCGCAGTCTCACACGAAGGCTCACTATGAAAATAACCCAACAATTAGCACACTAATTGGTAGTAATCGACAGCCCAAATGGAAAAAAGACACGTGAATAAACGGCATACACCGAGGCCGACTACTAGCATGGATACATCGCACGGCATGCGATAACATTCGGTTAGCCGTCAGAATCGTGAACTAATCCAGTCTGCTCTGAAAACTTCTATAGAGCCACTTTAATGTATGCACTAATTCTAAATCAGGTTTCGAAGATCAGTCCGATTAGACAGAAAGGCAGCGTTATCTAATCCTTAAGCTAGCGACGGCCAAGTTAACCGAACTTACTTATTGACAAAACAGAACAGACTGTAAATAACTCCGTAAATGTTTAACATTAAACCACAGCACTGAACAGCAGTGAGTTTGTTAGCCGCAAGTTAGAACCCGTTACGCGACTACGGGGCGTATGCCCATTAGATGGAATGTCCAATGGAATTCATGAATATTCATTAGGGACTTTCACGGCGCAGTCAGAAGCCGTTGACGTTGATGCTTATGTATGGAGAAAATTTCTCTTCTTTTTAAAGGATTCCGGCGTTTCATTATAAGTTTCCGAAACGGTCTCAGTCAGGAAGTAATATCTTCATTTAATATTACAATTCGATAGACGAATATTTTTCCGTCTAATGCAGAGAGAGAGCGAGAGTGGAGTGGATGTTGTCACCGGTGGCACTGTCCTCCATTCGGGTCTTAGGGTTTCTTGGTGACATCTGTCATGACTTTCAAGACAGGAATAAGTGAGTATGTCGCCAGTAAATCATTCACTACATTCGTATTTTAAAGTTTAGATTAGTACAGAACATTTAGTTCTTCTGCGTCATTATATTTGATAACGTAACTTAACAAAGAACAGTTCCTTTAGCTAAATCCTGGAGGCAGCCATGTTTATGAAGTGGTAGCTGCTTCATTTTTGGGCAAGCTTATAGTATCAGGGCTGAAGGATTATAGTGCGTAAGTTTACTGGCGTCGTGAGTGTTGGTTATGGTGAGGTTAGGGTCAGGGTTAGGTTTAGTGTCGTCATTAGAAAACCTGGTACCGTACCGCGTCCGCGCAGCATGCCCATAGATACTGTATAATCCTTCAGACCCCGATATTATAAGTTTGCCCATTTTTCTTAGCCTCAGCAAATGAAGGCACTGGCCAAGGCCTTTTCCTCACAACCGATCTACCCTCGGACAGTGTACAGTCAGTGTTCTAGTGTTATGGCTGAGTTCACTAGAACAATCTCGAAGCAGCTCTTTGCCCATTGGGTATAAATTTGTACCCTTAACCTCTTGGTTAATGGTCTGGCACATGCTTAGTAGACATCAGATTAGCTGTGTGTACAGTGCTTGAAAGTTTTGTGTGTTAATCTTATATTGCAGTCTGTTTTGAACTGTGTTTTTTATGATCTGCAGGAAAAATGTGGAGCATTTGACGTGACCCAATTGAAAACCTTGGCATTTGACTTCCTATGGCATGCTGATCTGAAATGGAGAAAGATTTCAATTTCTCATTTCCTGGCAAAGATGGATCATCGACATCGAATGTTCCACAGGCATTTTTTCAAAAACTACAAAGCTCCAGCTGCAGATCGCTTGATTCGTCGTACAGCGATGCCATGGCAACTGGTTGCCAAGGTGACACAAGAAAGGCAGTTGCCGAGAGCAAGAAGACAAAGGCTGTCATCGCGAGTCGACGAAATGATTTCTTTAGCGATATGATGATGCCGATAATCTCCAAAGCCAGCTCCAGTGTCTGTGTATGCACTACGAGTTTTCCTGTAACGAATATGAACATTCCTTCAGCATATGTGAGCAATTATTCCGTGCGTGCAAACGATCCGTTAACTGTAACGAGCATTCCTATAGTCAGCCTGACCATTCCATCCACCACTGTGAACATTTTGTCAACTGATGTGAATGTTCCATTAACTTCAAGCAATGTGAATATTCCTTCAGCTACTGTTAATGTCCCTCTGGCTACTGTTAATCAGCTTTCAACTACTGTGAATGTTCCTTCAACTACTGTTAACGTTTCTTCCGCTACTGGGAATATTCCCTCAACTCGGGTGAATTTTCCATCAGCTACTGTTGACATTTCTTTGAGCAGCGTCAGTGTACCTTCAACCACTGTGAAAGTTCCTTCCATTACTGTTAATGTTCCTTCTGCTGCTATGAACGTTCCTTCAACTACTGTAAATGTTCCATCAACTACTGTTACAAGTAATGTTTCTTCAAGGAATGCAACTGTTCCTTCTTTGACTAGCACGAACATTCCTGTGGTTAGTCCACGGATATCCTTGTCAAGTTCAAACTCCAGCCATTTAACCGATCATTCTCTCAAACGGACTCCTTCCTTAAATACTGCAAACAGTTGCACAGTTCCAACTAGCAACATTTCAAAGACTGCTACAAGCCCTATTCCCAGCAGTTCTGCAAGTTCTGAAAGGTGCCAAGCACCAGACTTTTCGGTGAAGCCCAAAGATGCTATCCCATGTACATCGAACGTGAAACTTGACACGGAAAAACTTGCCAGTGGTTTAAGTTTTGAAGCCTCAAAGCTTGGGTCTGAACATCCTGTTGTTAGAGTTACCAACTCTAAGATTGGCTTTGAAAAACCTAATAGCGGTAACACTGATGATGCTGTGTTTAGCCTTGAAAGCTCAAATCTCAACTCTGGAAAACCTGACGGCGTGAAAACGTATATCACTGTCCCTCATATCACAGGATTGCATCAAGGTCAGCAAACCTTTCCACCGGGAGAATGGATTCGAGCCCCTGTGCAGGTGGTAGAACCTGTTTGTTTAGACGCCACTCCTTGTGGTTCGATCCACCTGGAGCCATCTCCGGAGCGCATCTGGGGACCTCAGGTGTCATTCCTCACGTTTAGCTGTCTCGACATTAGCAGGACAGAGGTCGTAGGTCAGATGCGACAGGTCAGTAGCACCGGATGCCTGGAAGTACTTGGATCAGGTCATCGTCAAGACGATGGTTCAGAGGCAACAAAGTTGATTCCATCGAATGGGGGTACGCCAGCTTTTGTGGTTTACAGTTATTATCTTTTATAATATTTTTTAAAATATAATATTTAAGTTTAATTCTTAATTAGGGCCGAGAGGTGTCAAAAGTTTGATAAATTATGGTCAGGGTAACCTAGTCCATTCTGTGCGGGTACTCGAATATCCGTAACTCCGTCATTGGGTAATAATCAATTGCTTGATGGACTGCATGAGTCATCATACATACTTAACGTAAAGTTAGTTCAGCTGTGACCATATGCTTGAGGCTACAATATCTCTCACTCCAGTTGTAGAACATGCACTTATTTCAATCTGCATCAAATGATCATACATTGTGCTTCTTAGGAAAAGTTTCAGGTATATGATACACGGGTCGGGTACGTTCCTTTGGGTGGATACCTGGGCCTCTGATTGCTCAATGATAGGTCTGTTCTGGATGTAATGTAACTAAACATTTGTATAGTGTCTTCTAGGAAGCCTCAAAGTCAGTTCTAGCGTAAATTCTATCCTAGTTCGTTAAGAAAAAATTCATCTGTAGCAAGTTAAATAGGAAAAATCACAGCTGGCAGGCTCTTTCAGACACATATAACCAGGACTAAAATAAATAAATAGGAATTAATTATATAAATAAATCCAGAAGCAAAAAGTGAAAGTGCTGAAAATTTCTAATAGGAAATGCTTGACTAAGTTTAAAATTGTTCTGCTTTCTTTTCAGAATTTGGTTCTTCATCTCACTCAGTGTAAGTAGAAACAGTTCATTGGGGTAAGATAAGTTATGGTATGGTAAGGTGATGAAAGGTGAGATAAAGCTAGGGTAAGGGGATGAGCAGGTGTTGCAAGGCGAAGGTAAAGTAGCTAATTCTTAGTGTTTATCAATCAATCAATCATCATTTATTGTTAACCTTTGAACAGTGCATTTACAGTTATACAGTTTTCATTGGAAGGGTAACAAGGAGGCCCTGAAGGGATGAGTATCCCGCTAAATTAGGGTCACCTATGTACCAATATTTGGCAGAACTGAGAGATGCGACGGCGGACAGAAGGAAATGGAGAGGCTTGATCATGAAGGTCGCAAGAGTTCCAGGAACTGACAGCACAAGCCAAAAAAAATGTACCAGATATATACATCTAGAGGCAGTTGCGATTGCTATCTTGTTTAATTAATTAACATCTTCTTTCTGTTTAATTTCTTTCAATTTAATTAACGCGACTATAACAAGACTATTTTGATTGTACACCAAAATGCAGTTAGCAATTGGTTTATTAAAGGATATGCTTACTTACTTACTTAATTTTTAATTAAATTATTATTAGTGCTGTTGGAATTTGCTTTTGATTAATTTTGCTGTTGTCAGGCATTTATATAGCACCATCACAGTGAAGTTTGATTTCAGGATGTTTTTACTAAGAAGCATCCATCCACTGATGCCTTGTGCAGTTGGTTAGCAATGCTGTGGAAGTTTCTGTAATAGATAAATTGGAAACTCCTGGGTGATATTCCAGACCCAAAAACATTGAACAACCAGTGATATACAATTACTATTTTTGTTAATTGTGTTTAAATAATTACTGAAATTTGTTCAAGCTTGTCAGTTTTGATTTTCTCTGAATTTGTCAGTTTTAAATGTTAATTCTGGGTTGTTTTAGATCGGACTCTGAGAAAAGCGCAAAAGCCAACCGATCGCCCAATGATGATATCGTTAGTTTGGAAGACTCTTGTCATTTTTATGTTTTTGCTCATGCCAGGTTTCATCATTTGATGTCATCATTATCAACAACATCAACATTGTCGTTGTCATCAATATCATCAACAACATCAGCAGCATCATCATTACCCTGCTCTTTCCTCACAACTTTTCATACACACATACACACACACACACACACACACATACATAGTCATACATACATACATGCACAGTCTGCACACATGCATACATACACGTACTTACATACATAGTCATACATGCTTATGACCATGCATACATGCATACATACATGCATAAATATCTACGTAGATACCTAAATATATAGACATGCATACAGTTACATGGCGAGTTCTTGTGTGTGTATTCTATTTTGTGGTATTTTATTTTTTTTATTTTAGAAGTCCGTGTCAGTTTCTAATTCATTCCAAGACTTTGACTGGAACAGGATGACTGTTGATGCCAGCCTCCGTACCAAGAAGACTAGCAGCGCATCTGGTTGGTTTCACTCGCCGAGCACAAGACGAAAACGAGATCCCACAGCGGAAAGAGGTTAGAGCAATATTATTATTATTGTTATTATTTATCATTATTATTATTTATCATTATTATCATTATTTATCATTATTATTATTTTAATTATTGTTATTTATCATTATTCTTATTATTTATCAATATTATGACATATAGTATTATTATTTATCGTTATTATTATTATTCTTTATAACCATAACCATCAATTTATTGCTCCAAACATTGAGAAAGTAACATTTCGCTGTACAAAGAACAAAGATCTGTTGGTCACAAAGGGAACCCAGAAAGGACTGGGGTCCTGCTGGTTAGGGCCACCTATATACATTGTCTGTTGCTAGATGGTTAACAGAGGTTATCTAGTACAGTGCATTATCATTATTATTATTATCTATCATTATTATTTATCATTATTATTATTATTTATCATATTATTATTATTATTATTATTATTTTTGTTGTTGTAATTTATTGTTATTATTGTTTTGTAATGTTTGAGACGTGGTGGTGGTGGTGAATAATAATTATTCCCTTTTTTGTTACATTCATTACTGTCTTTCATTTTCATTTGTTACATTCATTACTGTCATTGGATAACATCTGGCACAGAGACCGAGAGGTACCGAGTTCGAGCCCCCGTTGGGCGGATATGCTTTGTAGGCTGCTAATAGCGCCGTTGTATTGCAAGCTGTCTGTTCTGTTAGTAGTTAAGATTTAAATTGCATAACATGTAAATGTACAGCGCAGTGCGTTTGTCAGGCGCTTATTAAAGAAAAGATATTATTATTATTATTATTATTGTTCAGAGTCAGTCAGTCTTAATCTGAAAGTTCAGATTGGTCTTTCCCAGGACTAAGACAGATTTAGCCGTAGTCTGAAGAAAACTTTTCATTCACAACTTCAGTTTACGATTTCTAACAGTTTATTGCATTTTTTATTTCATGGAGCTAAAGTTAAAAAGACAAATAGTATATAGCTCGACAATTGCAGGTTAAAGGTTGAGGTTAAAAGTTATGGTTGAGGTTAAAAGCTTGAGGTAAAAGGGTGAGGTTAAATGTTACGGTTAAAGGTTGAGGTTAAAGTTAATGGTTGCATTTAAAGGTTGAGGTTAAAGACTGGGGTAAAATGTTGAGGTTAAAGGCTGCAGTTAAAGGTTGCAGTTAAGGTTAACGGTCAAGGTTGAGGTTAAAGGCTGAGGTTAAAGGTTGAGGTTAAAGGTTGAGGTTAGAGGAGCAAGACAGTTTCAACACTGCTCAAGTCAGGTCACAAGTTTTTACAGTCTTTGTTTTCGTTTTTCTTTTTTGTAGACACAATCACTGTGACGAAAGTTAAGGAATCATGGAAGGGCCGAATGGCCAGAACGTTTCGTCGGGTTGGCTCGGCCAGCACGCTCTCTTCGGCCGATCGTACGGTCGCAGTGAGAGCGAAAGGAACGTTTGATGTTCCGATCGAGTTATGTGTTCCGTCCACCGAGATCGAGGTAACATAATATGTTTCTCCGATGGGTCAGGATTTTTTAATTGCAATTTCACTAAAGTGACCATTGAGATATGTTGTGGGCATTATGATAATGGCACTGTAGAAGTCATTAGATTAGATTAGATCACGGGTGACCAACATACGGCCTGTGGGCCAGGTCCGATCCCTGGGGACCTTTGAATCAGCCCTTGGCATGTCTTTTATATTACCATTTGTACGTGGCACACAGTTGCTCAGTGCCATCGATTGATGTTTGATCATCTATCTCTCTTTCTATCTCTCTCTGTCTCTCTGTCTCTCTGTCAGTATCTCTCTGTTTGGCTCTCTCTCTGTCTTTCTGTCTCTGTCTGTCTGTCTCTCTTTTTCTCTCTTTCTCTCTCTCTCTCTCATCAACGCATCTTACCTCGGCTGAATAAATGCATAATAATAATAATAATAATATTGATGTCTAAAGCCATACAAGTTACTTTAAAGCAGCTTATTACTTGTGACGACATTACTTGGCATTCAATGACATGATGTTTTGTGTCGTAGTGCTTGCCTCAGATTGTTGAGATCTGCACGCGAGTCATTGAAGACCGAGGCATTCAAAACCAGGGAATCTACCGTGTGCCAGGAAACAATGGTTTCGTGCGTCAGATGGTCGAAGATCTGAATGAGGTTTGACCCAGACAACAAACGCTATTAAGATGTCTGTCTGTTGTGTTTCTGATCATATATATTTAGTGCCTTTCATGAACCTCTCAATGTTTCAACAAGAACTGCCAAAATATGATGTGATTTCGATGATGATTTTGATTGTGATGAAGTTCAAGATTGATGAGCGTGATAATGATGATGATGGTGATGACAATGATGATAATTTGACAACGATGATGACTTGATGAGTAATGAAATCATGTGACAAAAACAATGTTAAGAAGATAGTGACAGTGATAATATCGACAGTTATCATTGTTACCATCCTCACAATCACGATGTTGTGAGTCGGTGATGATACAGTTTTGGTGATGAAAATGGCAATGATAGCTATCAGTGGTGATGAAGTAAGTAAGTAGCCTTTATTTGCATCTGACAAGCGCACATGCATGACATACACAAACATTTTAAAAATAGACTATAACATGAGCAGATTAAAAAGTCACACTTGGACAGCTAGATGTAACTAAAGATACATCGATTAAAACAACTACTTTTAAACAGTTTCAATTTAACAATAGATTTAGCAATGATGGATGAGTAGAATAGATGGCAGTGACGATAATGACGATCACAATTATAATAATAATAATAACGACAATTCATGTGGCGCTGTAATGCGGCTATACCTCTACAAGGTCGCCTTACGAACAATTAATAAGCGGGATAAACCTTAGCAAAACTGAAACAAAATGACTAAGATTGACAGAACTTGGCACCCAAGTGGCGCTTCTCCCTGGGTATTATTATGGCCATGTGGCACGTTTTTTGTCATTGTTACTCTAGTTATTTTAAACTAAAATGCTAATAGTTTTTACTAACGTAAAGTCTTTTTCTGAAACCAGGATGCGAGTGGTTTGTGCACAGGCAACGAGAGATGGCACGATGTGAATGTCGTCAGCAGCCTCCTCAAACTGTTCTTCCGAAGGCTACCCGATCCACTCATCACATACAGTAAGAGCCCCAGGCTGCATATCCACTATTAATTAACACTTTAACGACGAGCTGCATTGGTTTCCCAGTTGCTTTTAGGACACTCTCATCATTAAAATGTTAAACACTGTTTTATTTGAACCAATCGGTTGTTGTTATAGTTATAAAATCGACTCCTGTTTAACTTGCTATCATGTGTTTCTAATATTACATGATCATGTAATCATACCACGGTTTGTCAGTTTGAATTGAATAAACGAATATTATTTCCTATGGTTATTTCTGATTGGTTAGAGCACACGCCTGGTAACGCAGAGGGTATGGGTTTGAGCCTCCTCTGAGACGGTTACTATGTAGAGACCTTGAGCAAGTCCTTCACTCACAGTTGCTCAGTGCCATCGATCGATGTTTGGGTGGGGTGATGGTAATACACAGGCACAAAGAACAGAAGGATGCAGGTTTGATACCCGCTAGCCCGCAAAGTGGACTCAGCTTTCCACTCCCTAGGGGCGATGTTAAAATGAGCAGCAGTAGGACGGATCAGCGCCTAACAGGCTACCATATAGTTATAAAATCGACTCCTGTTTAACCCTTTAACGACGAGCGTGTACTAAAATGTATGGGAAACCATAAGCGGCTCGTCGTTAAAGGGTTAACTTGTTATCATGTGTTTTTAATATTGCATGATCATGTAATCATACCTCGGTTTGTCAGTTTGAATTGAATAAACGAATATTATTATTATTATTTTCATATTATATTAGATTTGCATAGGTATTACATCCCATTTCTTTATTGAGGTAATTTATATAGCACCACTGTACTGTGCTTTAGCTTTGCTTGTTTTTCCATCTGTCCAGAGCTTTACCAGCCTGTGATAGATGCTAGCCGCATCCTTGACATCGATGCTCGCCTGCTGAGGTTGAGAGACGTTTTGCACGATCTGCCACCTGTCAACTTCCGTACGTTTCAGTTCCTCGCAAAACACCTCAACAGCGTTGCCAAGCATGAACTGGTCAACAAAGTATGTACAGATGAAATTCTCATGCTTCTTTGTACAGAACAAATTCTCAATCTTCTATGTACAGAATAAATTCTCAATCTTCTATGTACAGAATAAATTCTCAATCTTCTATGTACAGAATAAATTCTCAATCTTCTATGTACAGAATAAATTCTCAATCTTCTATGTACAGAATAAATTCTCAATCTTCTAAGTTATGTGTTCCCTCTCTGTCTGTCAATTTGTCTCTGTCTGTCTGTCTGTCTCTCCCTTGGGAAATGCTAAGACAATTTTATAGTTTAGGAGTGCTTATTTGACGTAAACTTCAACTTTCTGTGTCAGTGTTTGTCTAGAATGATCCAAGGCTTCATGCACTTGCTTTCAACAGTAATTTTGCCACCAAACATGACTTCAATGAAGACTAGCCATCCCAGAAAGCTATTGTCCCTAGATTTTGTAATCCCTTGGGATTACAAAGACTTCATGTACAAAGTACCTCGAGTACATAGAACCTCAGGACTAAAAATGATGATAATAATGGTTGTGATCAATCATTTGTATCTCTTAGCCTAATTTTTCATTACTAAGAGACCAGAGGTTAAACAATAATCATAGTGTCACAAATGGTAAACATAGTGATTTAGCGGAATTTTATTTTTAAATATTGCTACAGATGGGTTGAATGTGTTGATATTGATATGTTGATTTATACGTTGGAATTTTAGATGGACGCCCATAACCTGGCGATTATTTTTGGTCCAACCTTGATTCGACCCCGTGAAGGCAACATGGTGGCGGTCATCAACGACATGAATGACCAGTGTCGAGTAGTTGAATCGGTCATCTTGCACGTGAGTCCTGTTCAAATGACCACTTGTTGTAAAGTTCATTCATTCATTCAGAAATTTATATAATGCCCCTTCAAGAAGCTTACTCAGAGGCGCTCCTAGCCCAGCCATGGCTGAAGAGAACTTAGGACTTGAGGCATTGGTAAAAAATAGGCAGATTGCTCTGGGGCAGTAGGTGTAGCAGGAGCGGGAGCCCATTCCAGGTGTAGGGCCCAACAATTGAGAAGAGTTGACGCTGTCTGAGCACAAGTTTCAGTAGTAACAATTTCGTGTATGCGTCTTCAAATGTGATAATACTTTTGTAAGGGGTGCGAGCATTGGGCAAACATTTCCCAGGGGTGTGGAGCATAGAAAACATTGGGAACCTTTGCTCTAAGTTGACTTTCAGTGAACTAAACATTAGATTGACTTTAGTGATTGCTTTATTTGATAGTTCTATTAAATAGTTCCTCTATAGGTATTTTATAAATGAATTTTAATTAATTATTTAGTTAAATACCTTTTATTTTTGTCATGGGCTTCAGTGAGGTTATTGCTGTTGTAGTACGACTGGTTTTTTGGGATTTCCGAAGAAGAACTCGAAGTTCCAAGGAGTGAGGGATCGAAAGAGTCAACTCCGGTGTCGAGCATGAGCGAGGAGCTACTTGCAAAAGCACAACAGCTAGGTGACTAATTATTTATATGGCTATATGAAACAGCATATATGCTAAGACTGAGAAAATGAAGCCACTAATGCTTCATAAAGGCCATAGCCCAGTCCCGTGCCTTTGCCTGCATTGGCCCTTCTCTATGGAATCAATTTCCCCCTTAGTTTGCAGCACTACATGCAGCAGTGGCCCTGCTGCATGTTTTTGCTACCTCAAAACTTGTCTTTATTCTCAGGGACTTTCGCACTGGAAGCACCTCTGATCGGTCTGCACTGTGAGAGGCACTTCATAAATCTTTAAATACAGTACAATATAATACAATGGCTGCCTCTCGAGATTGCCTTGACGGATCCTTATATGCAGAGGCTAAGTAAATGAAGCCACTATTGCTTCCTAGCTATGGCTGCCTCTTGAGATTGCCCTTTTATGCCGAGGCTAGGAAAATGAAGCCATTAATGCAGCTTTTGTAGATTGACATGGTGGTATTGATTGCTATTCTGTTTCTAAGACAATTGCAGTTGTTGAGATATCAGCAGGAATTGGTAAGCAATTTTAAACAGAAAAACTAACATGAAAAACTGCACCTTTTAAAGTGTCCTATTTCTTACCTCCTTAGGTGATTTTGAATCGCCCTCGTGTGGCGCCATCGATCGGATTGCCACTATCGAGAGCCAGAAAGTTGAGAAGTTCCGATGGGGTCGTGACCCGAAGCACTCGAATGACTCTGGCATGGCAATGGCCGACACCCCGACGATCGTGGCCGAGGAGACGCAGAATTCGATACATGAGATTGTCTTTGAGATTAAGCACTATCCGGCGTATCATTTCAAGGACGGCAGCATGTTCTGCACGGAAAACGCAAAGCCGAAAGTGAGACGGGCGCGCTCTAACGAATGTCTTAGCCAGAGGACAGGGTCGCCTGCGTTCGGTAGTCGAAAGAATCGTTCGACCGTGAAGGGTTCGGCCGTTCCATTCAACGCGTCGTGTGGTCAGCTGACAGAGTAAATGTCGGACTTTGACTGAGTTCAGCGAATCTGTTCTGACTTTGGGGTTGTCCGTCAGGGATGTCCGCAACGAATGACCTAGCTTTGACCCCTTCTTTGCCCTTGTTCCCGTGCCAAGCATTATACTCTCCGTCCCATTTGCAGACTTCTGCTTTGCAATGAAGTTCTAAGGCCTAGAGTACCTATTGATTTTGCAGAAGTAACTGTGCTACGGGTGGAGTACTTTGTGTCACACCAACTTTAGGTGCTGACGTCCGCATTGAGCTGACCCTGTCCCCGTGTCTGCAGTGGGACATGGGGAGAAGTTAGAGCGCTCGGCGTGTCAGGGCCGTTTTAAAGTCGTTGTAGGTCCTAGGCACTCTTGGATTCGTAGATCCCAACTGCCAGCTCTGTATTAAGGCTAAACACATAATTACGCAATCACATTATTTATTGACGGCATGTTTAATCATGATTCACGAACACACCCAGTTTTGATTTTAAATCTCAACTTACTTTTTGTAATGCTGATTATTTAAATTTAAAATCCTGGAAATCCCTAGTGGGAATCCCACTAGGGTCTATTTCCGGTTTTTCAATATCTCATGTTCAGACTTACGTGGGCCCCTGAAAAGTTCGTAGGGCCTAGGCACAGTGCCTACTGTGCCTATAGGATAATATGGCCCTGCGGTGTGTGATGCGGAGAGTGTGGATTCAAGCCTCTACTGAGGCAGCTACTGTGTCTATGTCCTTGAGTAAGTTCTTCGCGCACGATTGCCGAGTGCCATCATATGTTCTGTCGTTTGGTTTTGTGTGTGCTTCCGAACTTTGGAAGGAGGGCAGTTGTATTGCATCTGTGTTGCCTCTCCCTTCCCATACGCAGATGTCTTTAATGGTCGACCCCTTGCCACTTCTTACACATGGTGCTCTGCAGTTTTTACAACCTTTGTTGCCCTGATCAGTTTTTAATTATCATTATTTTGTTACACTTTACTGATTTTGTATCCTATTTTCCATTAAATCCGTATAGCTTCCACATCTCAAACAACTTTTGTAGCTCCTTGTATGCGTGTATCAAGCCATTTAATATTGCATGTTTTAAGTATCTCACAAGGTGCTGATATCCCTTAATGCGGTATCACTAGAATTGTGTATAAATCTCGGATCTCGAATACAGATGTCTGGAATCAGTGCTATATGAAATGAACTGACTGACTGACTGACTGACTGACTGACTGACTGACTGACTGACTGACTGACTGACTGACTGACTGACTGACTGACTGACTGACTGACTGACTGACTGACTGACTGACTGACTGACTGACTGACTGACTGACTGACTGACTGACTGACTGACTGACTGACTGACTGACTGACTGACTGACTGACTGACTGACTGACTGACTGACTGACTGACTGACTGACTGACTGACTGACTGACTGACTGACTGACTGACTGACTGACTGAATTGCCTGCCTAGGTTCTTGCTGTTGGACGTTGGTTACTTGATTTCTTAAATAATTTTGCATAATTTCACTGGTTTCGTGTTCAGGGCAAAATTTTTGTCAACAAAACCGTAGAAGGGTTTTACGACGTTACGTTTATGTTACAAGGTGGTTATTAATTTGAACTGTTCAGTCTTTGTCTGAAGTGTTGTTGCGGTGGTGGTTTTGATGTGGCTAAAGCATAAAGACCACAAACGGCTTTGCTGCTTTTCGCGATCAAGCTCAAGGCAAGATATTAATAGTAAGTAAGTATGTAGCCTTTATTTTTGCATCTAGCAGGTGCACATGCATTACAGTGTATACAACGATTACTTTTACATTACATTTAACGATTACATTTTTTAAATGGACTATAACAGGAGATGATTATAAAGTCATGCTTGCACAACTAAATAAACTAAAGATGCATTGATTAACAAAACTACTTTTAAACAATTTAGATATAACAGTAGTTTTGTTAATTGATACATTTTTTAGCTATATTCATGTATTAAGCTGTTCAGTAAAAAATTCCTACTTTTGCGGTGGGAATCATCTTAAGTTGCAGAGTTCATTGTTAAGGGTGCGTGTAAGGCTGTAAGCCCTTGAGAAAGTTTGTCCTGTTGGTCTTTCGCCTGAAAGGTTTCTTGATGCAAGGACGGTGTGTGTCATGGTTGGTGGTTCAGCTAAAAGATCCTTTGGCCCTTGGAAGAGTCTCTGTAGAGGGGCACGAACGAATCTTACCTTTGCAGCTTTACCTTTTCATGATGCATGTAAACAACGACTACTTGTATGGCCTGCCTATTGCGGTGCATATAAACCAATCTTACCTCTGTAGCTTCTCCTTTTTACCATGCCCTCGGATGACTGTTGCACTTGTGACACGCATATTCATGACCTTCGTCAACTTCGCCCCATACTTGATTCCCTCTGTGGTATGACACCCCAAATTCTGACGTGGCAGTGAAACTGACCAAAACATCTGACTATTGCGGATTTGATATAGCGCCGGTGAATAAGGTAGTCTCCGTGATGTGGTTTTTGTATGGCACCATGAAATTTTGGAGACTTACATTACATTCCTTTGCATACCCTACCTTTACGTTGTAATTGAATTCCAAGCATCCCATTGTCTGTGTACACCTGGTCATGTTAGACGAGGTGGCATTGTTTTAAGCGAAGATTGTCATAAGTGTTTTTTGTAACTCAGTTGCTTTTTCTTATTGCAATTTCTCATCATGGTTCTCATTCACATCTGCATAATTATGTATCATACTGTGATTCCAATCACATATACTGTGATTTTGGGGTACTGCTTGTACCTCTATGTAACCAAGTTATAGGACATCTGCTGCATTGAGCTTCTGCATGGGTTACAAGAAAATGGACTGTACCATATTTGTTTTAATAACAGCCTACATTTTAGTGATTGCCCTTTGTTGAAAATTAATGCAGTTTTAAAAATTAATTTGACGTTTAGCAGTGATTAATGCGTATGGTTTCTGTCTGATAATTGCTAGACAAGGTGTAATTTATTTCTGAGAGAGTCTAGGTTCAGACCTGTGGGCCGAAGGCAAACAAATAGAGAAAATACATGCTATGTATGTATATTCGTTTATTGAAAAACCTTTTAACAGCACAACAGGTTTATCAGCACACAAAAAGATTGCAAAGAAAGAAAATACTAAAATAATAATAATAGATAAATGAAGAAAACAAGGGATTACTAGTCAGTGAGGGTTAAGCTGCAGTGACAAGTCAGGGTTTGTCCACTGCTAAGAGGCCTGTGGAATAACAATCCGTTTGTATGTGGATATAAGATGCCTGTGGGGATACATGTAGTTGGAATCAGTGATGGGGAATTTCCCTACTTTGTCTGATACAAGCTGCACCTTGTTACTGGGGCTCTTGTTTTTGAATGCTTTCTTACTGAAAATCGAGTAATCCGCTTGTTCCAGAGATTCTGAACGTGGTGGTGCTATGCATTGACTATGGATGTGAATTCATTGGCTGGACTCCACGCATGTGAATGAGCCCACCTCTGATGACTTCTAGTTTATGTGGGTTTTGCTTTGCGGTAAAATTTCTGTCCTTAGCGACATTTAATGTCGTTAGACAAGTGCAGAGAGCACCCTGATTAGTGTTTTTTGAAGAGGTGTTATAGTTTATGGATTACAATTATATTATGGTATTATGTATGAATGCCTAATTACAATATTACAAAAAGTTGTAATTTTTTACTCGATTGATGCTGTGCGCTTTATGTTATTAGAGTTCATCTTGAGGTCACTGAATTTGGGGTCAAAGGGTTCACCCAAAGGACATGGTTGTACCGCTGTTAAGAGTCCCCAATTTAGCAGATGGCAATATGAATGAATACTCTTTGTTACCCTACTATTGTTCTCATTTTTTGTTAACCCAACTACTGTGACTATTGTCCCCATTTCTAGGCTGCCTCTCCTTAGTGGACCGATCTGTATACTGAACCGATTAGGACTTCGTTTTGGTTGGTCCTCAGTAGATGCCTTTTGCATCGAACACCCGTGCAATAGAGTTCCAAATTACATCAGCCTTTACGACTGCCAATACTAATGCAGCCAAGGGCCTGAGATGTGAAACACTGGGCACCCCAGTTGTCCAGGAATTGGTGAATCCCTTTGAAGATCTGATCACCCAGGAATCTGTGAAATTGTTCTGATTAAAGCTTTGACTTAACTCTCCGCACGAGTTCGATGTGTGACCGTGCAAGTTGAAACGTGTTGCTGTCCTACGTGTGAAATAGTACTATTTGCAACATCTATATGTTGCCCCACATCTGTGCTTTCTGCCGTATGATTCGTTCACTGAGTCTTTCCATTTTAACATTGTTCTCACAGTTAACGCTTCTGCTTGCCTTGGTCGTTTCATTGACTTCACTTGATCTTTATGGCTACAATCACAATTGCTTAAGGCTACAGGAAGTCTGTATTTAAAGGATTTAACGAGTATTTGTTAATGGTTGAACTAATGGTACTTAAAGGGTTAATTGAGCAGTTGCAGTTGTTGTATGTAAAGGGTTAATTGAGCAGTTGCAGTTGTATGTAAAGGGTTAATAGATCAGTTGCAGGGTTTGTATGTAAAGGGTTAATGAAGCAGTTTAATTGTACTCTTAGATTCACCCTCAGCAATTGATATGGTGTTTGTTTGGCAATGGTTAATTTTGGTCGTTGAAAGGTTCAACGCTGTTCATTTCTAATTTTTGCCCCAAAACCTTTGAAACTTTGGTTGTTGGTTTTAATTTCACTAGTTGATATTGGTTGAAAGGTTTAAACCAAATTTGTTTGTAATGGTTGAACATTTACCCAAAACCCTTCAAAATCCAACTCTTGACTTCACCCTGCAAACCAGTTCCATCGTTAATGTTCCACTTCCCTTGTTCCAGTTAATATTCCAGTCAAGTTAATGTTCCCATTCCAATGTTTAACACATTAAACCATGAACCCACCACCACAGGTTCAAATCTCGGTGCATCAACTATGTGGTGTTGAGCCATTGTTGCAATACCCTTGTCTTCTTTTAAGGCGAAAGTTAACATTAAAATGTGCAATTAATGAGCCATAGATGGCAGTGGATTTCGTTTGTCTATTGGCAACAAACCACTGCCTTCTAAGGAACAAAAGGCCAGAATGAAAGCGTTTAGTAATGATGTTCGATAGAATCTTGCATAACCTTTATCACAGTATAATGACATTGTATTCTGTAAACAGTAGTAAGATGTATGTTAAAATCACCGGGTCATTTTATCAACGACCTGGAACCACTTTGTCGTGTTTTCTCCTTGTTTTGACCAGTGGCGGCGCCAGACACTTTTTGTAACCAGGGCATAGCCAGGGCAGTCATACAAGTTACCAGTGCTGACGTGATTTATGGCAAGCCTGGTAGCGCGAGCTTATATGGTGACCATAACCATTTAATTTCGCGCTACCGCGCTCGCCAAAAGTCGGCCCTCTGTACTATTATACTTGTCAGGTCAGAGGCTCAGGTGGGCAAAGCCCCCTGAAGCTGAACGCTTTTTCACATTTTTAAAGCAAATTTTAACATCTCAGTGAACTTAGTAAAGCATTACTAAAAATACTCTTTTGGGTAGCATGCACAACAGTTTTCAAAAGCAAAAAGTTCAACAAATAGAGCCATTGATTCAGGTAGGCCTACTGTTTACGCATTTGCTCAAGTAACTCGTGTCATATGAGATGCAATTAAGCCTAGTTAGACGTTGATTTATGTGCAGTTTGCGTGTGAAATGTAGACTTTATTGTGGGATCCTAAGAAAGACAAGGGGTTGAACCCCTAACCTCCCCCGGCAATTCTCACCCTGGTGTTTGCTACTGACAATAGGCCTCCCGCTTCCATCTTCTTCAAACGGACTACTAGGATGACATGGGTCCTGAGATAAAGTCATGCTCTTAATTAAAGGAAGCGGATGCGATATGGAAGAAAAGTGTGCCCAATCAGTATAGCGAAAGATCGGCCCAGCTTAACCCTAGGGCTACCAAGCTTTTTTTGTAACACGGACTACCAAGGGGGGGTGGTTACCACCCCCCCTGGATTTCGTGTTTGGTTTCACATATCATAACTTGTAATATAGCATTGGATTCAGCATTCATTTCTGCACAGAATGGTATATTTAGCTGTACATTATGTGAATGCACATCGAAATTACAACACTTTTAACAATGGAACCCATTAATTAGCAATATTTTATATTATTGCGTACATTTTGTACTTTTTGGATAAACAAATGTAAGATTATGTGTGTTTTGAAACTAATCTATGTATAAAAGATACACATAATCATCCCTAAACATGTTTATATAGTATAAATGTACATCCATACATATATATCCATAAATATATATCGGTTTACGTTGTAATGCTGTATTCAGCCATTTTCACACAGATTACGCGTATTATTATTTATTTTGATCACTTCCGGTATGCAAAAGACAAAGATGTTGGTATGCAAATGAAGCCCTACATTCCCTCTAAAGAATGGTATCTTTGTTTCTCTTCCAGGAAGACAAATGAATACGCTACAGACAAAAAACAAAGGGGAGTGCTTCCATTTAGCCATTTTTCACGCATGTTACGCGTATTATTATTTATTTTGAGCACTTCCGGTTGTCTCAGGTCAACTCAGTGACCAGAGAAATGTAGCCCCACATTCCCTCTATAGAATGGTATAATTTGTTTCTCTTAATATTAAATGACGGATAAGATATAGTCGAAAATCTAGGGGGGTGGTATCCACCCCCCTGGTGCCTCGGGTATATCAGGTATAACTTTTGAATGGCGTGGGCTACCACCATGATGTTTACCTCAAAATGTGCGCCAATGAATCTGCTACAGCTACCTAAAATGCCAAAATTATATTCCATATGGAAACAAAAAAAATTCATAAAAACGTAGGGGGGGGGTGGCAACCACCCCCCCCTTGGTAGCCCGAGGGTTAAATAAATCTCAGTCTGAGGTAGCAGTGGAACTGGAAGTATAATGTCAATTTCCTCACCTCTAATAACGTCTATTTTCTACTTGGAAGTTGTCGGCACATCGGAGCAAAGTGAACTATAGCTAGCCTATCGGGCCTATCGGCTTCTTCCTCCGCTGTATCTGTATTCTCCACAAACATCTGCAGCTGACGGAATATCAGCATCTGAGGTTTGCGTCTTAAAGAACAAATTGATGGGAGGAGTACCGACAAGAGGAGCCTCAATTTTAGACTTTCCTCTGCTCGTTTCTGAATGCCAGAACTGTACATACGTTTCAAGGGATTCAAGGCTGATGATGATAATTTTCGTCTACATATGAAATCCAATGCAAACATTGGACTCCAACGGGCCTCGGCCCATGGATATGATGCAAGCGTTGGACACCTACGGGCCTTCGACCCATGGATCCTGATGATGATGATGATTATATTTAAAAGTACGGTAAACGAATGAATATACAGTACCATGGCTTGTACAGAGACACTGTAGGAGACAGGCGACAGAGACAGCGATATATATATATAATAATACATATATTATATTATATATGTATGCATATATATATATATATATATATAGAGAGAGAGAGAGAGAGAGAGAGAGAGGAGAGAGAGAGAGCGAGAGAGAGAGAGGGAGGGAGAGGGAGAGAGAGAGAGAGAGAGAGAGAGAGAGAGAGAAGAGACACACACAGAGAGACACAGAGACAGAGACAGACAGACAGAGACACGCTGGAGCAGAGTGGATGCATGCCTCAATGGAAGAATCATCACTCAATGCCATGGCCGTATATCGAGCGTGTCTCCATGTACAAACAACGGAGTGTTCGCTTCTACTGTGGTTCAAATATTCCGACACATGTGTAGGTGACTGATAGACCACACATACACACGTCTGTGGACCTGCATTGTGTATCGTGTATCATGCTACAAAGCTGTATAGCAAAATTTTGGAGCCAAACATTTGGCAGGGCAACGACCAGGGCAAAGGTTTTTTTACCAGGGCATTTGCCCTGGCATGCCCTGGTGTAGTGCCGCCACTGGTTTTGACGCATGTGATTTGGACATCCAAGTCTCGATTATTTGAAGTACCCCAGTACCAACAACATGTGGGTGGTGTACATCTTTTTTACTCTACTATTGTTCGCATTTTTTGTTAATCCCGAGTGTGGTTCCCATTTTTTTGTTAATCCGACTATTGTCCCCATTACTAGGCTGCCTCTCCTTAGTGAACTGATCTGTACATGTATGTTGAACTGATTAGGGCTTGGTTTTGGTTGACCCTCAGTAGACGCCTTTTGCATCGGACACCCGTGCAATAGAGTTCCAAATTCATAATAATAATAATTTAGATACCTTTGACACCCTGGGGCTAAAGTAACTTAAAAAACTTAAGAAAATCAAAACTTTGGAAAAAAAATCAGTTACAGCAGGTTTAAAATTTCATTCCACCAATCAAAATGAAAGGACAAAATATTTTATATCATGAACTGAACCAAGTTTGGGCTCTCAAAGGCTATTTCAGACTAATCAACATTCTTATTTGCAAACTTATATAGTGCCACTTCAAGAGACTCCTCAGAGGCACTCCTGACCTAACAACATGAAGCAATGATAGAACAACATGGTCTTAAGCACTTGCCAAACAGGCGCAAAGGTTAGAGCATGACCGGACCAGAGCATAATTGGTTAGTAAGCCTACGGTCGTTGACCATAGCATAGAAGAAAGATACAGTACTTGGCCACAATGTAATAATAAAAAGGTACCAAGCTGCTTCGTAACATTATCAAAATCAAGACAATAAAGGTAATAATAGTATCGAGAATAACGATGATATTGATATTACAATCATGATAATAATCAAAATCATATTTAATAATAATAACAGAACAATACTAATACATAATCAAGCTAAACGAGTTTCTGTATATTGTGCCTTCATTTAAACTACTATAAAAATGCATTTGGGAAACTAATAAATTACAAATAATACTTTTAATCAAGGTAGTAATAACAAAAAGGGACAATTTTATTAATGAACATAAATAACACCATCAAAACCTAAACAATCAAGTATGCGACGAATGTATTTCATTATGCGATTCACGTATTTCAGTACAGCATTACTTTAGCTTTTACTGCTTTTTGTTTTGGTTTTTTTGCAGTCCCTTACGCTCTGAGGCACCCATGGGTATGAAGTATTAGCGACTTCATTTTCTTTAGCCTCGGCCTATGAAGGTGGGTGGCCAGTCCTCTCCCTCGCCATCTCATCTTCCCACCCACAGTGTATGGTCAGTGTACTCATTATAGCAGAGTATTATCTACCTACCAACAAAATTCTCTGAGCAGCTCACTTAATTTAAATCTGGCATTTAATTTAAAACTGCTGCAACTCTTGACACCAACAAGCTAACTTACCACTACCTTCTACGGAACAGTAGGCCACAACAGAAACTTTTAGCAACATTTGATACTGGCATAACCTTAATCACAGTACCATAACCTTCATCACAGTACCATAACTTTCATCACCGTACAATCACACTGTATTATTATTATTATTATTATTGGGTAAGCCGTAGTCGGGTGTATCTTATTACAAGCATAGCCTCTTTGATTGTTCAAAATATCAAAATTTCGATCACTTCAATCATCTGATATGATAATCTGATCAGTTTGATCATCAGACATGATCAGAAACTTGATCAGTACACCTATCGCCTTTTCAATTGCTTCAGTCATCAGAAATGTCAGCCTCTTAATACTACTGTTTTATTTGCCAAACATCAACTACTTTTACGATTGCTTTAGTCAAACGAATTCAATCATCATTCCGACTGCTAGACTTGACCCGCTTTTCAGCAGCTTCAGTCAACAAAATGAACATGGAAAGCTTTCCCAGACAAGAAAAACACCATTAAAAGTCAGTGGAATGCTTCCAAAGTCAAAATCCGATAATCAGAAACTGTTCAGCACTGTCAAAGGCCTGACTAAGAATAATAATATCTGCAAGTACATCAAGCCGCTGCCAGTTCAAAACTGGTTCGGCACTGTTAAAGCTCTGCCTAGACAAATCATACCATCAACGATGACACAAATACAGTTGACTGGATCAACTCTGTCAAAGGCCTGACTAAAAATTCGTGGATCACCGGTAAATGACGCATGCAGACGACAGCTAGTCAACGCTGTCGAATGCCTGACTAAAATCAAAAGTTGAGAAATTCAATCACACAACTGAAGACCCGTTTGAATCAATTTCTACTGCTGAAGATCACGGAACGTCCGGCGTATTTCATATCAGCCATGTCATGTTTCGAAAATGACTCGACGTCAGAATTCAGATCAGTTCAGATCAATTGCCACCGTGTAGTTGAGACAGTTTGGTCATTAGATGCTCAATTAACCCAGCCTACAAAAGACATTCGATCAGCCATCTGTACACGCACTGAGCAAATCATACATATCGACATTTATCGTAATATCAACATTTCTAAAGCGCTACTCAACAGCTAAGCGCAGGGCACAAGCTTTTATTCACGAGGGTTGCAGCAAGTCAGAGTGGTTGTTCAGAGATACAAGTGGAAATCCAAGTCCTGTTGCCAGAAGATCGGGAAGAGGAGACAGTGAGACAAGCTTTGTTCACTAGACCTTCATCAGTATCTGGTTTCCTTCTTTAAACTGATTTCATAGTTGACGACGATAATTTTATTGTCTCTAAGTATTATGTTGTTGCCTTCGAGATTGTATTTATTGTTCATGTTAGAAATGCCTGTTAATAATAATTAATTAATAATAATCAAGCCCAATCACTTTACTACATAAATGCCTGTTTACAAGCATTTACCTTTTAAGATAACAACAGCGCCATCTGACGACCTTAATCGACTGCAGCTCCTTTCATCAACGTATTCATGGCAGCAACTAAAGCGCTGTCCATAAATGATGTCACACAATTTTTGCACAAAATTAACCTCTTGTCATAGTTTAAGCATCAAGCACTAAGCAGTTCACTGCTGCATAATCACATAGTGTCACACAAGTCTAACCCCTCCCCTCCATCTGGACGTGACATCATTTATGGACGGGACCTAAGACTAAAATGGATGATCGAGTGTTTTGGGTCACTGGCCAATGTGTGTGCAACAGCCTCCCATGCATCTATTCAGGAGTCCGAAAAAGTGTCAACGTTTTCAAACACCAATTGAAATTCTATTGACCACTGAACTATGATAGCTGACATTGTAAATCACTCCAGAAGTAGATAGCTACTCACACTGCTACATAAATTGTCATCATTACACTACAGTCACAACACAAGAAGCCAAAGGGAAAAAATAATGATCTAATAATGATCAGCTAGCTGATCCATCAGTCACACCAGTCTAACACAATGAAATCTAATACTGATCGATTGATCTATCAATCAGACCTGCTTCGTGTGCAGAGTGGCTGCCTGGGGTTGTTGCCTGCCACCTGAACTCTTTGTTTTGATCTCAAGCATTGGATAATCGGATCGCTTCAGCTGCCACTCAATGTCACCGTATATGAAACTCTTCCACATCGTCTGAAAGATCAGATTATCATCATTGTTATTTTTATCATCAGGGATTACTAAATTGTCGTGGGTGCTGGGAGGGTTCAACTCCCCCCCCCCCCTATTCATTTTCATCCCCTCCAGTTAATTCCCAAGAACTACCTTTGGGTTAATTAAAACCCCAGCCCAGCTTTCAGTAGTGCAATGTATCATATTTGCTTAATTAATTAAAACTATTGCTTTGTTTTCTCTCAGTTTTCACTTCACGTCATAATTTTTTGCTAGAGCTATAAACCGTCTGAAAATAAAACTCAAGAGTTTTCCAATAAATATTCCTCATGGTTCACATAGCTAAGGATTGAGTACACCCACTGACCCACACCCACTACAATTTCGCACATACACTGGTTTTAGGCATGTAATAACTTCTGGTTGGGACATCCGCGCAGGTAAGAATTTTTCAAGCCCCCAGTTAAAATTTGACAATTCAAACCCTGATTATCATCAATACATGAAAATTTATAAAGCGCAAATTAACTTAATATAACTAAATACACCACAAATACAGTAGCTCAGCCCGGTCAGATTATGTGAATAATTTAACTTTAATTTCTTCCTGAAGTTTTTCATAGTAAGTTCCAATCAGATCAAATCACACTGTCACATGTTTACAGAAGTCACTCAACTGTATGAGATCATCACTGGCTTTTTTGAAAGTCACCTTAAGAATTGATGAGATAGCCTGTGTTAAAAAAATTCATCTTCAATCACCTTATAGGTTGAATTGGAGCAGGTCATTGCTGCTGGTGTTTACAACTGTCCACAGATTAGATCATTTTAATAATAATAATAATCTTCGTGTATTATCTCACACTGACACACCGCAGTATGATTACAATTCATAGTATGAATGGATAATCACAAGTTATTACAGGAGTCGAATTTAACTGTTTGGCAGCCATTCAAGGCATCCATCACGTTCTACTGCTAATTTTATCAATGCCATCATCAGCTGTGCCTATAAAAATCCACTACATTAGATCAGGAATGATCACTATTAATCACTGGAGTGATTTAAAAAAACCCGCAGATCAGCTTGTGACCTTTACAGACCTTGGTTTCGACGGTGATGATATGAATACCAATGTCGTTGACCCCAATGTAGACGGGCGCTGATACACGCCCCTAGAACAATTAGCAAAGCAACAGGCATAGAACTCAGACAGAGAGACAATGACATACAGAAATCCAACGAGACAGAGAAAGACAGACAACGAGAGACACAGACTAAGATATACAACAAGAGATTAAACAATCTCTTGTTCTGTATATACAGGTGTATGTGTGTTTCTAGTCATTCATACAGGGCCTTTTAAGAGACAAAGGGCATCTGTCTGTCTGTCTGTCTATATGCCTGTCTGTCTGTCTATTTGTCTGTTTCTCTGTCCATATGTCTGTCTGTCTGTCTGTATATATGTCTGCCTATCTGTCTGTCTGTTTCTGTCTATCTGTCTGACTATTTGTCTGTCTGGCTATTTTCTGTCTGTATATTTGTCTGTCCATTTGCCTGGCTGTCTGTCTGTCTGTCTACCTGTCTGTCTGATGGTCTCCGTCTTTCTGTCTGTCTGACTATATATAATTCTTCATAATTTTTCATGCTTTGGATGCACACAATTTGGGTATTCATAAGATATAATTAACGTAATTAGAAGATCAATTAAGCTATTGAGAAAACATAATTAATGTAACAGTGAGATTGCAAGTTCAACCTTTGTCTGTACGTATCCAGTGAAGAAAGCCGATCCATAGGCCGTCAGGTTCCAACAGATTGTCAGAAAATGCATCTGAAGTATCTGTAACAACAACAAACATCACACAGGTAAAGTATGACAGAAGAAGACATGGTAACCTGTGCTATTTCAAGTTTCAGCTTACTTTTCAGTTATAGTTTTGTTTTTAACTTTCCAGTTTAGTCTTAGTTATAGTTTTCAAATGTTTTCAGTTTTAGTTTCAGTTTTCAGAACTTTTCAGTTTTAATTTAGTTCTGTAAACATTCAACAGAAGCAATTAAATGTCAGTTTTTATTAAGGGGCCGTCCATAAATGACGTCACGCTATTTTGGCCGATTTTTGACCCCCCTCCCCTCGTCACACTTCGTCACAAAAAGTCACACCCCCTGAAAAATGACGTCACAAAGCTCTGACCCCCCCTAAAAGGAAACTTCCACATGATAATAAAACATGTTTCAATGCCCATTTATTGTCATTGTAATAAGTATTTAAAAATCTTATGGTGACAAATATTTAAATAATTAGAAAATTATTAATAATGGTGCCCGTATCTAAGACGATAATACATTAAAATAATCAAAAAATTATGAAAATTTTAATACTCAAAATTAGAGCTGTTATTTTAAGATTAAATTGTTGTTAATTGTTAAATTTAATTACACAGACGTGATGTGACGTCACACTTGGCTGACCCCCTCCCCCACGTCACACATCGTCACAAATTTCCGACCCCCCTCCCCCCTAGGTGCGTGACGTCATTTATGGACGGCCCCTAATGACATTCATTTTGATTAGCAAGAATAACAGATCTTATTAAATTCATGCTACTCAGCTGCAATTTGAAGCACTCGCAGCTAACCGTTGCAGACATGTCCACCACTAAATTTGTGTGCCACACAGAAAATAATTCAGCTTTCAACTTTCAAGTTTAGTTTTAGTTCTAGTTTTGTACTCATCAGTTTAATTTAAGTTACAGTTTTCAGAACTTTTCAGTTTCAGTTAATAGAACTTTTCAGTTAACGATAAAGTTACAAGAGGGCACTAGTGTCCTATAATTAATCAATCAATCAATATTCAATGAATCCAGTTGAACACAACTGGTTAAAAGGACTGACAGTCCACCATGTTAACCACTAGATTACCATACCCCATGTTCTATAAACTGGCTAATAAAATAAACAAACAAGATAATAAATAAACACATAGAATGAATTCGAACCGGCATGGTTCTCTCGCGTGTGATCATGTTCTTGCTGTAGTGTCTGTATTGATCGATGATCGTCTTTGACCAATACTGATACCTGTTCTGCACCATCGCATGCGGTATCAGCGTCGGCATTAACTGTTCGCTGTATAAACAGACAAATACAAATGGTCGCAATGATAATGAAAAATGATAACGAAAAATGATTTAAAAAATGAAAACGAAAAATGTCTCCTATTCTTTCCCTTTTACCTTGACTTATTATATTTACGTTTTACTGTTACTTTTACCTATACAGTCTATTACCTTTGTTCTTTAGCTTTATTTTTATACTTTACCTTTTAAACTTGTCTGTAGTGAGGAGATAAAGTGGAAGCAACAAACCTGATGTGATATTGTGACTGTTTTACGGGATCGAAGTCGCCGTGTTGAAGCTGTAGTAGAATTCCAGCGAGGATTGTAGCGTCATGCTCAGCGCAGGGATAGAGCGATTTTATGTAGTTATGATACGCTTCGAGGAAAAGGAGATTAATGGCAACATGATGCTTCACCTGAAAACAATGACCTATTGTTTAATTATCTAGTATTAATAATAGGGGTGGGTTACGATTAAAAATTTGAATCGAAATTAATCACACGATTAAAATTTTTAATAACGCGATTAATTTTTAATCGCATCAGTCGCATGTCACAATAGATAACAAGTACAACTACTCTAACAACGAATCTGTTCCATTAAATTTAAATAATTTTTAATTTAATTTAATCAAATCTATTTCGTTCAAATTTAAATTAATACCTCATTTAATGGAATCAATTCTGTACTATTCAAATTAAAATTAAAAGCTCATTCAATTGAACCTAAACTATTCCATTTAAATTCCTGACTTCCTTTCATTTGAGTCGATCTGACGAACCTTCTTTTCATCGTCGATTGATAGAATAGCGTCGCGCCGCCAGAAGAGCTGTGGATCCTCTCGGTTTGGATCTTGATCGGTCAGCATCGTTACGATCCGTCGCTTCCAGTCGTTCAGGTGTTGGATCGGTTTGTGTTCTGGCTTCAGCTGCAGTTCTGCAAGAGAAAAAAGGCTCCACATAAATGGTGCAATTATTAACACCATGAATGGTTTTTATTACAAAGATCAAGTGATCCTTGAATCGAAATAGTCTGGCTCACATAATCCCAGATTATATGATCTCAAGCTTAGTAATCCTATATTAAATATCCATGGACTGGTTGATCATGGGATCGAATGATCCAGGATCAAATGTGCTTGATTTACGTAATCTTGGACCGATTGATCATTGCATCGTATCGTATCTAATAATTTATAAAGTGTCTGTTGCAGAGGCTATAATGCAGCAAGTGACGATAAGTTAAGCAAAGAGACTATATAGCAAAGAGACTGAACTGTTCGACTCTATAAGTCTGTTTCTGATGTGCCTAATTGGATTAGCTTACAATGCAGAGTGAGACAGTGCTATTTTCCCTGCCAGCTAGTAAATATTTTTAAACATCAGATGTGATAAAAGGTTCTTGTTATCCTTGGCAGGAAGGGCAAATGGGTGGTGCCTAAGTTGCAGATTGTAACATCTCTATTGTCGATCCTGGCACATCCCCTGTAGGAAGTGTTTAGGATTGTTGATAATGACCTTAAACAGTGCGTAGCAGCTCAGTTGGCCATACTGTCTGCTGCCGGGGCCTCCTGTAGGAGAAACCCTGCCCGCCTGACTCGCACCAACTGATGGCACACCAAACCAAGCCGTCAATATCCAGAAGATCAGCATCCAGTTGATCATAAATTTAAAGCATAACAAACAGTTTAATCTTTGGGTGGTTTTTATTATGTTTATTGATCCGCTTTAACTTACGTAGATTTCGACTGCAGATCCAGATCGTGAAGAGATGGTTACAATTCTCGGGGAGATTAAGAGCCTGCAAAACAGAAATCACTTGATACAAGTCGTTTAGTCACACATCAAAAACAGAACAATACATGCATTTAATACAGTAACATGAATTATAGACATTTAACTCCAACACTAGCCATGCTCAGGCAGTGCCAGTTCCAAGCCTGGATAAAGAAGAAGGGCGAAGCTTATCATCTTCTTTGCACACATCATCATTAAACAGCAACAAATCAACCTTTTCTGTGGATGCGGTCAACAGGGTCAACCCTTAAGCATCAACAACCAACTAGGTGCAGGGCTGTCCATTTACTCTTAAAAGGCTTTCAGATGTTGGTTTTACGGCTAGTTACAAACGTAAATCAGATAATCAATTAATTGCCTGTTACAAGAGCTGCAACTTGAGCCACTCAGTTTGTCCCTTCAACAGTTTCGCAAGTGCCTAAAGTCTATATTATTCTACAGTAATTTCACTGGTTTGGTTTGGGAGTATCATTTATGAGTTTTTCTTGAAGTGGTGCTTTATAAATGTCAGATTACAATTGCAATATAAAAAATTATAATTACTGTTATGGTTGTCGATGACACTGAAAGAAGCTCTAATTGTGCCATCAGGAGCAGCAGCAACAGCACAAATGAAGCTTCTTGGCATTCACTCGTTAATTCATTCACTTGGTCATTCACCCAGAGTATTTGCCTAGTGCCCCTTCAATGTATCAATCCAGAGTCACTCACAGCAAATGAGGGTGGGTGGCCAGTCCTCACCCTCACCGTCTGATCTTCCCACCAAAAGTGTACTGTCAGTGTAATCATTACAGATGAGTAAGTAAGTACTTTTAAAAAAGTCGGTTAGTGAAGAGGTACCTTCATCATCTGCTGATGCAGCTGTTGGACCGTAGTGTTGGCCTTGGAGACGAGGTTCAGCAGACGACAGCTGCCGTCCATCAAGTAGACCTGGATCGTTGGCGTCTGTTGATCATAACACACCAGCCAGTCATTTAGACTCAGGCATTGAAGGCACTATGTAAGGGCAAAGGCTCTAAACAAAGTGCAACGGCACTGTGCAAAGTGCAAAGGCACTACACAACGTGCAAAGGCACTGTGCAAAGTGCAGAGGCACTAGAGAAAATGTAAAGGCACTACGTAATTGCAAAGTTTATGTAATTGCAAAGGCACTATGTAAATGCAAAGGCTTTATAGAACCAAGGCACTACACAAAGTACAAAGGTACTAATTAATTGCAAAGAAACTACACAAAGTGTGAAGCACTAAAAAAGTGCCTCACTGTTTTAACCTAAGTGAACAAAGTTGTCTTTTTTAAAGGATGGATGCCTTGTACATTATGAAAGCAGCACTTTGAAATCACTAGATCAGATTAGAAGTTATGTAGTATACAATAGACTGGTTCATACAGTGGGTCTTAGCAACGTGTTTTAACATATATTAACATCTGTTAACTAGTTCACATAAAGAGTATTAGTAACTTGCGTCAATGTACGGTATATTAACATGTATAAGCAAGTTCATACCAAGTGTATCAGTAACATGTGTTAACGTCTATTAAACAGTTCAGATAACGTTAACAAGCATTATGTCTCTCTGAACTGTTACCTAGCACATGGCAGTGCAGTCAAATTAAATACAGTACAGACACCATATAACTAGGGGTGGGCAACGATTAACATTTTTAATCGAAATTAATCGCACGATTAAAATTTTTAACGCCGCGATTAATTTTTAACGCATGTCACAATAGATAAAAAGTACAACCACTGTACCGACTCGGAGTAATTACATTGAATATGCGCTATATCAATGATTGCAGTCAATAAACAAAATGCACACAATGCTTTCACTACTTGTTTTTACTTTTTAGTGTTTACTTTTAAGTTTAAAATTTTAACTTAGCGGTTTTATCAAGAATTGTTTTAGCGCATTTCTATAAATAATTGGGCGCAGTGACAATCGCGTTAACTGCGTTAAAAATTTAATCGTGTTAATTAATTAACGCATTAATCGCGTTAATAACGCGTTAAATGCCCAGCCCTACTTATAACATGTTTCATCATAACAAATACAGCATAATGAATAGTGTTTCTTGCATATAAGAAGAAAACTGGATGAATAAATATCAGTACTTATGAAGTAGTCAAGTACTCACTGGTTGACTCATGGCAAATCGCAGTAGATTTGCGGAAGCTACCCACTGCGTCTTGGTGATAGTTTCACAGTAGTCCAACGCCGTTTTACCCAGTTTATCTAGAAGATTCTGAAGAAAACCAAACTCTTTAAAGGCACTCCACTTTAAATGATACGAAAATGAAATATTTATCGGTTAGCAAATGATGCTCGAACAGTTGAAAGAAGTCCCCACAGGGCAGCTCTTGCACACACATAGCACCCAACCATGAGTCATGCCCATGGATGGCAATAGACAGCAAATTCAGAGTTCCTTGTCTATTAAGTATTAGGACATGAAACGTATTTATGTATTTATTACTATTAGTTTATGAATTTATTCATTTTATACTCGTACTCAAATCTGGACCATCGGCCCAGAGGTTTAGGGCTCAAATCCAAGTCAAGACATATTGTAATAATAAGTTGACATTTATAAAGTGCCACTTCAAGGATAAACTCATCAGTGGCACTCCTGACTCGAACCAGTGGAATCACTGTCGAATAATACAAACTTCAGGCGCTTGTGAAACTGTGGAAGGAAGATGACGAGATGTTTGAGAAAGGCAATTCCAGCTGGTGGGCCCAACGCTGGAAAACCTTCTGATTTGAGCTGTAGCAGTATGCATACATAGTTGAGGGAGGTGGTTCAGTACGTCCACGTCGTCTCCCTCGGGCAACAGGACTAGGTCCCGGCTAAATCTGAACCAAGGAAGAGGGAGAGACCTGATCAGTCGCCTTCACCCCATTGATCATGAAACTCAAAATGGGATAAGGGAGGACTGTGGAGAAATGGGCTGGACGGTTCAGGAGGCTATGCATCGGGCATACAACAGAGAGGGATGGAGGTCTTCCATAAACGAGTGGCTTATGCGTGCTGGAGCATCGCCAAGGCCATAAGTCAGTAAGTCAGTATGCATACAAGGGACAGTCAGCAGTCCATGGACAGCCAATCGAAGGGTGATACAACCTGGAACCAAGGAGACCGAACTGCGGAAGTCTTTACGATATGACGGAGCAGAGACAAGAAAACAATTACGCATAAGGGTGATGATTTTAAACTGAATACACTGCTGACTGGGGAGCATGTCCAAAGCATCCCACATAAAGTGGTTGGGCTCGGTGGTGTAGGGGTATGTTCGGTGCCTTGCAGCCGGAGGGTTTGCGGGTTGAGAATCCACCTGAAGCCGCCGCAAGTCCTTCACTCGCAATTGCTCATGCGCTTCGGCGTGAAACTCCGATTCAGTGTCCGCGCCGTAGTCGGGAGCGCCTCTGAGTAGAAATCTTGAATGGGCACTATAACAAGTGCTCATACATACATACATAGAGGTAGCTATAATGACCAAACCTGCAAGCGTTCTGATCCCCTAGCACCTGTAGTAAACTTAGCTACAAGTACATCAACTGAGCCTTGTTGGTGGGGAGATCGAGCTGTGAGGAAGTACTGGCCACTTGCCCTCATAAACCAAGGCTAAGAAAATGAAGTCGGTAACATTTCACATGTAATGCTGCCACTCTGCATTGGCTAAAGGGACTGCTCTTTCTCTTCTTATTTGCAAGTTGTTAAGATAATAAACTAATAATAAATAAATAAAAAGAAATAAAATTCAATCAATCAATCAATACAAACTTGATATAGCATTCCTAAATATTAATACTCAGACAACTTACTACATCCGTGTCCTGGTGCGAGAGAAGTAGTTCGACAATGTAGGCTTTACCCTGAGATGCGGCGAGATGGAGGGGCGTGGAGCCAGAGTCATTTATGAGGTTAGGAGTACACTGACCACGATTTAGCAGCACGCTAACAGCGTTGATATGGCCATTACTGTCATCAACAGACCAAACATTCCACCATCAGTTCTACTTTTTGACAACAAAATTCCAACATTTCTGTTCTTAGCAAGGAACATATTCCTATCACAGTTGGGTCAGTTTTATTCTCATCTTGTCCGATTCCAATTTTAGATTTACAGTTTCCAATAGAGACCTTTGTCACGAACCTCTGGTTTTTTAACACCAGGATATTCAGAGTCTACATCAGTTTGCAGTGTAGAATGTCCACGCTACACTGGGCAGTGGTGTAGGATGGACACTGGTGTATACAGTTGATTGACTGGACACTGTTCTAGACTGACCAACTAAACTAGACAATGTTCTAGACTGACCAACTAAACTAGACAATGTTCTAGACTGACCAACTAAACTAGACAATGTTCTAGACTGACCAACTAAACTAGACACTGTTCTAGACTGACCAACTAAACTAGACAATGTTCTAGACTGACCAACTAAACTAGACAATGTTCTAGACTGACCAACTAAACTAGACAATGTTCTAGACTGACCAACTAAACTAGACAATGTTCTAGACTGACCAACTAAACTAGACACTGTTCTAGACTGACCAACTAAACTAGACAATGTTCTAGACTGACCAACTAAACTAGACAATGTTCTAGACTGACCAACTAAACTAGACAATGTTCTAGACTGACCAACTAAACTAGACACTGTTCTAGACTGACCAACTAAACTAGACACTGTTCTAGACTGACCAACTAAACTAGACAATGTTCTAGACTGACCAACTAAACTAGACACTGTTCTAGACTGACCAACTAAACTAGACACTGTTCTAGACTGACCAACTAAACTAGACAATGTTCTAGACTGACCAACTAAACTAGACAATGTTCTAGACTGACCAACTAAACTAGACACTGTTCTAGACTGACCAACTAAACTAGACACTGTTCTAGACTGACCAACTAAACTAGACACTGTTCTAGACTGACCAACTAAACTAGACAACTGTTCTAGACTGACCAACTAAACTAGACACTGTTCTAGACTGACAAACTAAACTGGACAATGTTCTAGACGGACCAACCCACACTGGATACTGTTCTAGATACTGTTCTAGAACAGTATCCAGTTGACTGACTGGACACTGTTCTAGACAGACCAACCTAGAAAGAACACTGTTCTAGACTGACCAACCTCAACTGGACATTGTTCTAGACTGACCACCTTATTTGCTTGTCTAAAGAAGCGAATCAACTTACACGGCAGCATGGTGGAGGGGTGTCAGTGAGTTGCGGTCCTTCTGCAACGCTGACCAGCCTTCCCGAAGCAGACGTTCGATTCCCTCGGCATCACCCACTGCCGCACACTGATGGAGAGGGTAATCCTTGGCCCAGAACGGAGGAGGCTGCATGCTGGAAGAACACAACGTGGGAAAACAGGAATTGTAGCATAACAGCCATAACTGACAATAATGACTAGTTTACCAATGAGGATGAAGATGACAAAGCTGACAATTAAATTGAACAAAAGAACAAGAGCAGTTCCATAAGATAGCCTGGGATGTAGCCATGGGTGTTAGTGTTAACAAAGTGTTAGTGACTTTCAGTTTTCTTGGCCTTGGCATATGAGGGCTGGTGGTCAGTCTTCTCCCTCACCTTCTGACATTCCCATCGGGATTGAGCCACGGCAGTCCTTACACACGAGGGATAAAAAGATCAAGCCGATCCAGAGATCGAAGAGGACAAAGACAGACTGCCGAATGTGGTCCTAAGTCCATCCTCAGTCAATGCACTCATTACAGCCGAGTTGGCTTCTGTTCGTCTTCTTCGTCCAAGATTAGAAATCCTGTAAAGTTAGTTAAGTAATAAAAAAATGGCAATATCAAATAATGCAGATGAGGACCATGTGAGAAGCTGTGGGCCATGACATACAAGCCCTGGGAATGACAGCCTCTCTTTGTCCTCTTCGATCTCTGGATCGGCTTGATCTTTTTGTCCCTCGTGTGAGGACTGCCATGGCTCAATTCCGAGCCTTTGCTTGCATCTGTGCCTCAGATTCACATTTCGGTGTGACCGTGCTTGTGTTACCAATTTAAATAATTAACAACAATAACAGTATTATAATTGTATTATAATAATAATACAATTAGATTTGTAACCTTCTCGTAGCCGTATCTGTTAGAAAACCTAGTCCGCTGTCGGCAGCAGATGAAACCTTGGAGTAATCCGGTTGACCAAGCCCCCAAAACTTGTTAACGACAACTTTGTCCACCTGCAATGCAACAATAAGCAAGTCTGTACAATAATAATAACAGCAAGCAAAATAATAGCTATTAAAACACAAAACTTCCCTCACATTACAATATGGGTCAGTATTGAACATTCGTAAATGACAAAGAAATTTATCATTCTGCGGTACAACATATCACCCCTAAACTTTGAAAACTCCTCTGGCTGCCCAGGATAAAAAGACCATAGAGTATAACAACCCAGGATAAAAAGACAGAGTATTACCTTGCACTTGTAGACCAAGTCGGAACCAAACAAAGGGTTAATCTTCGTAATATCACACTTGTCAGCTGCCAGCATCTTAGTATGCGCCTCCTTCGACAGTGTCAGCATACTGCCATCGCTCAGCATACTCGGCATCCCAGCCATGAACGGACTATCGTCCCGATACGCTGGATTCGTAATCGACCACTTGAGGCTAACAACAAAAGATTAACCATTGTCAGCCATGTCAGCCTAACTTAACAAGAGTGTTCGGCCTAAATAGTAACATTAACAATAGTTGTTCCTTTTCCATGCACCTTAACAATGCAGTGTCATGCTTTTTCAGTGGCTGGGAACAGGCTCCCTGTGGATCTGCATGTTGGCTTTGCTAGGGACTGCATGCGCTTTCATTGAACACTTGGAAACTGTTCTTTGCTGCCAGGGCTGGGCCGGGAGTGCCTCTGAGTAGTGACCTGGCACTACATAAATGCTCTGAATGAACGACTTGAAGGTGTTATACAAAGTGAAAGATACTACATTAAAGTGTTATACAAAGTGAATTTTAGGTAATACACATACACCCATATAATCCAGACACTTAACAGAAGACATTATAGATACCCCCAAACAGAATTGTCTATGCTACCTACACTAGCAAACACACTAGCAGTGACAGACTAAGAGACTAATAGACTAAGAGACTAGCATAATGCCTAACAAGGGACTAACCGGTCTTCGGCTGATGAAGAAAACAGGAGGTTCATTTTGCCTGGAATGCCGTGTTGTTCCTGGAGCCAACTACAACACCAAAGTGTACATTAGGTCACGGTCTTAAAAGGTCAAAGGTAAGCAAGGTCAATTACTTGACCCCATTAAGCATGCGATTGACCCATTCTAGCAAATGACGATAACCTAATTATTTGTTTATTATTATACATCAAGCAGGAAGACACTTCGCTTCACAGCTTATGTCAGGCAACCGCAGCGGATTACGTATAGGGTAGCTGCCCTAGTCTGGTGCTGCTTACTAGGCCTCACTCCAGCCCATCTTCGTGAGCTCTGCTGCCTTGTCCTTAGTCCTGAGGGCTCTCGATCCCTCTGCTCATCTGAACAGGGTCTCGTCCTTGTCCATTTCGCCCAGGTCAACATATCCATAATCAGGTCAACATAGTCATAATCAGGTCTACACAGTCATAATCCGGTAAACATAGTTGTCATCAGGTAAAAAAATAGCTGTAATCAGAATATATACTGTAATTGGGTCAATGTATCTGTAATTAGGTCAACATATCCATAATCAGGTCAACACAGTTGTAATCAGGTCAATATGACAACAACCTCATTACAAAGCAACTTTGGTTCATAACATAACTAGAGAAGATAAGTTAACAAGGAATTTCCATTGCAGAAAAGAGGTGTCGAAGTAACCTACTAATTTCGAGTATTGTCTGTGAGGCAAACCAATTCAGGGGTACATAATATCCAACAAGTGGGCCGAGTAACAAGGTCAGGTAACAAGATCAGGAAACATGGTTGGGTCAGGAGTATCAGCAGGCTGTTTCCGCATTTTCTTGGATGCCCTTCTTTGCTTGTTCATCTGCATTTTCTCGGATTCCCTTCTTTGCTTGTTCATCTGCATTTTCTTGGATTCCCTTCTTTGCTTGTTCATCTGCATTTTCTTGGATTCCCTTCTTTGCTTGTTCATCTGCATTTTCTTGGATGCCCTTCTTTGCTTGTTCATCTGCATTTTCTCGGATTCCCTTCTTTGCTTGTTCATCTGCATTTTCTTGGATTCCCTTCTTTGCTTGTTCATCTGCATTTTCTTGGATTCCCTTCTTTGCTTGTTCATCTGCATTTTCTTGGATTCCCTTCTTTGCTTGTTCATCTGCATTTTCTTGGATGCCCTTCTTTGCTTGTTCATCTGCATTTTCTCGGATTCCCTTCTTTGCTTGTTCATCTGCATTTTCTTGGATTCCCTTCTTTGCTTGTTCATCTGCATTTTCTTGGATTCCCTTCTTTGCTTGTTCATCTGCATTTTCTTGGATTCCCTTCTTTGCTTGTTCATCTGCATTTTCTTGGATTCCCTTCTTTGCTTGTTCATCTGCATTTTCTTGAATTCCCTTCTTTGCTTGTTCATCTGCATTTTCTCGGATTCCCTTCTTTGCTTGTTCATCTGCATTTTCTTGGATTCCCTTCTTTGCTTGTTCATCTGCATTTTCTTGGATTCCCTTCTTTGCTTGTTCATCTGCATTTTCTTGGATTCCCTTCTTTGCTTGTTCATCTGCATTTTCTTGGATTCCCTTCTTTGCTTTTGCCAGATGAACACTGAAATTTGGCTTCCACAACCATTTTGCTTGGTAGCAACCATTGGCTGATGCTTTACGCATTACTACATCACACAATACAATACAATACAAAACAACTGTATTTGATATTGCCCTCCTTCCAAAGTTCAGAAGTGCACACATGACAATAAGACAGAACATCGATGGCGCAGAGCAATTGCATGAGAAGGACAACCTCGAGTGAAGATCGAACCCATACTCTCCGCATTACAGGCCGAGCGCTCTAACCAATCGGCCACACCCAATCGGCCACTATTGGCGCTACAGAAGTTCTTAAATTAGATAAGATGGTTGATGAACCTGTGTAGTCGCTGAAGCATCAATCGTGTCTGTTTGTGGTAAGGAACGACGCTCGAATTTAACGTCTGTAAGACGAGGTCGAGCGAATAAAATGTCGGCAGTGACGGCTGTTGAGCCAAATGAACAGAATTCAGTTTATCTGAAAACCACCAAAGAAGTAATTAATGTAAAGTAATGCAACACCTATATATGTATGTATGTATGGCCGTCAAGGGCAGTATGTATGTCTGTATGTATTTATGCATGCATGTATGTATGTATCAGGATACTTCCTATAGCACATTTTAAGTATCTTCCAAAAGTGATTTCTCCGACCTAGCCTATATGATGCTAAATGTCATTTGCTACTAGACTATTACACGGGCCCACGAGTACAAACTACCACCGAAGGACAATAGAAATTTTATATCACGACTCCTGTACAACAACAAGTATTGACAATATTGAATAACACCTGGGCGGGATTGACTGTTTGACTAATGGCTTGTCGACCTAGAACTAACCGAACTCTACCATGTCATTATCTGTTTCAGTTTGCGATTTTGTCAACCTGAATTTCTATTACACGAATATTTGATGATATCTGATTACATCAGGTAGCAACACAGTGCACAGTAACCTAGGAAAAGTCATCAATGGCGGCCCCACACACACACGTGGAGCCAAGCAACGGATTCCCATCGACATTTGACAGATGGCTTGAAAGTTCAGAGTCTCTGGACCAAGTTGCGTTGATATGGTGGAGATACGACAAGTTACAGCGCTTACAGCACACGATAATGCTAGCCCTAGTGTGGCATTTTACTGTGGTAGTTTAACAACAGTAATACTACTACTGCTAAAGAACTTGTACAACTTAACTCATGCTTGTTCAGATCAGTAAGAGAGCAACAAGATTTATGTAAAAGTTCGACGTTACATGTCTTAATAGATACAATCTGTAATTAGTAACTTCCATAGTGCCGGTGTCTAATGAACAAGGCATCAACTTAAGGTGCACTAAAACCAATCCGTTATCAGGTCAATATCCAGAAGATTAGACGACCATAAAGAGAGAGGCAGCCTACGGTGGATAAGCAATTCGAGAGAGGGAAGTCTCAAGTTGAGAAGGAAATGACACTTGAAATGACACTTGTAAGCGACCGAGCAGAACGGACAGATACAGACAGAGAGATTCACAAAATCTAGGTCTAGCAACAGAAAAATCTCATTCACCAGGAACAGTTTTAGTTTTAGCTATGACCAGAGCCCCTTCACAGCATCAAATTTTGTAATTCATACTCTGAGACAAAGCTTTCATTCTTTCTCAGGCGTTTCAATCTGAAAGCAGAATATCCTGGGCAGTTAGACAACTTCAGTAAGCATTCATCAAGCGCTATATAATTTCACAAAGTGCTACATAAATGCATAAGTGCTACATAAATGCATAAGTGCTACATAAATGTATATAAGTGCTATATAAATGCTTGAACACATTACTGATTAAAGTTCAAAAATGAGGAAAACGGGGCCTCACATACCATTGGCATCGACAGAAATGCAGTAGAGCATTCCACAGACATGCGAATTATCGTTCACCGGACTAGATGGAGGCACAAAGACTGTATGCTTCCCTATCAAATAACCAATCAATCAATCAATCATTCCATCAATCAATAAAAAATTTAGGTCAGTCAAGAGCAGTCTGTTGTAACTATTTTATGCTGCTGGTTGTACACTATTGTTGATTGATCTGCAATGCACACTTAGTAACTACAGTTACATAGAGAGTTACATAGAAAGTTACATAGGGAGTTACATAGGGAGTTACATAGAGAGTTACATATCTATCCTTCTTGCCAGGTTTGCTACATACATCTTTTCAAAGCTTAAAAACTGTCCTTCTTGCTGGGGCTAGCCTGGGAGTGTCTCTAACCACACATGGAGTGCTAAATAAATGCTCTAAATGAATGATTGAAAGAATGAATGAACAAGTAAATAGAAGAACAAGTGAATGAATAACTGAGTGAGCAAGCGAGCGAGTTAGTGAGTGGGCGAGAGAGTGAGGCAGTGAGTGAGTCAGTAAGTAAGTCAGTGAGGTGAGTGAATGAGCGAGTGCGTGAGTCAGTGAGTGACGTGAGTGGGTGAATGAATCAATAAATCAATCAGTCAATTGAGCAAGCCATCAAGAAATCAACATTGTACCTTTCAGCCCGCCTGAATCTCCACCGGTTATTTTATAGAGATAGGTCAAAAGGGCGTCACAGGGTTCGTTGTCAAGGACGACGCTCGTCGTTGGGAGATGCTTCACCGTCTTCTTAGTCGCCCTCTCTTCGACGACCTCTTCATCCGAGATCCTGCTGCCCCCTGGCGACCGTTTTGGAAGCTTCGTTGTCTCCTGAAGGAGGATCTCGTAAAGACCGGGGTGAAACTCAGACGACACGAAGCTCGCATTTTGTTTTGGCCTCAGTACAGCAACCGCTGCCTGCATAGTCTATAGCAGTCGCAACAAAAAAAGCACTTTCATATTAGAGGCATTTAATCAATCAATCAATCAATCATTATTTGTTTATTCTAATATCAGGTTGACACAGACGCAACCGGTTACACATGGGGTTTGACACTCTAAAAATAGAATAATATCACTAAATAAAATAATTAATGAAATAATAATGGTTTCGGTGCACCATAGGTTGATGCCTTTTACAATAGCCACTGATATGATAGAAGTTACCAACTGATAAAAAAATAATGAAACAACAATAACATAACAATACAAATTTATAGAATGTAAAATCTCAAATCCCAAGGAATCGTTGGTAAAAGTATTACTGCCCTTAACAATAACAAACATACAAAAATAATTATGTAGCACCAGATGGGGAAAAAGAAACGGTGCTACCGAATCATTTACTAATAAGATATTTAGCCGCATAATTACATGCTGCAACGAACAGTAGATAACTAAGAAAAGAGGTATGTGGTGAAGAAAATTACCACACCAACATATCGCGATAGAATGGTACACTATGCTACCCATGTTGGTAGAGAGGCTAAGAGAATAGCACCTGCCTTTACTTAGTTTACGCAAATCTGTCTTTCATGTCTGGAACGCGAAGCTATATGCAGACGTGTTTTGATATCGCTCTGTAAAATCCAGAATGCCAGAGCGTAAAAATCCTGGCTGTCTCGCAGTTTAACGTTGCAGACCCATTCCACTCCAACAAGTTGAAATTGTTTATTTCAAAATGTAAGCTTACCAGTCTCCTTAGTTAAAGAGTATATACACAAATAATCACTGGAAATAAGAATGAAACACCGCGGATAAGGCATCCCGTTTCTTAAGCTGTAAACATGGTATAATACGCGTGCTGTAAAAATTCCGACTTTATTGCACAGAATGTACACAAAAACACAAACCCGGAACCAAAACTGCCACAAACGATGTTACCAACGATGAACCGAATCACTCCTGGGCGTTCAGACTGCGCTGATAGTAGTTTCGAGGGCAGGGACCCCGTGCTTTGTTCATGTAGGTCTCTAGTTAGGCTAAGTGGGGCGTGTCACGGGTGTGGTCCCTTAAAAACACCCTTACGCTTCGAAAATCATTCCCATACATTTAGGTCTGCATGGCGAACGAATTGCAACTTTAAAAATTGCCGTTTCGTCGGTTTTTAGTCAAAGCTCGGCCTAAAAGCCTAAATATTTCGTCGCTCGATTGACCAACGCCCATTCATCCATGCAACCATCAATATCAATTTGGCCATTTCTGCTTTGATAAGTCGTCAACGCTAGGGATCATTCCTCAGTCAAAACAGTCGAGTGTTTGAGCTGTTGTCTATATTAAGCAACAAAATTCGACAAATATGCAATAATTACATGTAATACTTTAGCGAACTGAATAAAATGTACATACTAGATTATTGAAACTTGGCTTTAAACTCGATCGTAATAAACAGCCACTCGGAGAAAATGAATTATCCCTGTATAGGTTTGAACAACTTACCTTGGCTGGTGCCCTACTCGCCGCAGACGAGTTCAAACGAGTGACGAGTTTTGGTGAAAACACATCGATAAACCATCATTATTCTAAGACTTGCATTTAATCTAATGAAACCATTAGTTTCTATGTTTTTCCTATATAGTCTAGTAGTCTCCGAATTACGGCCAGATAAAAATAATAATTATATGTTGTAGCCTAGCTATGACATTGTGATGTTTATGAAGGCTTACATTGCATCGTTATGTCAATGAATAGCCTACAACCCCCAGAATCAATATTCCATTGGCAGCCTCAAAGAAGGTAGACAGATACGTTTAATAATGTAGATAAAAGGTTGAGAAAAGCGAATAACTTTTAAGACTGGGCTATATTATGGCAAACAAGACTTCACATTATTTTAAGTCGACTATCTTTCAAACCATGCATAGGCTAATTATATTCTCTTTCTTTACTGAAACAATCCGGTTGACAAACCGCAACCGGTTAGCCTACAGCGTGCAAATTATTAACATGTATTATACGCCCTGCACTGCTAATTCAGCAGACTTCTCAATAGGCCTACTCGACATTTCTTTCTTTATTAATGTAACTATAGGCCTATAAGCTCTCGGCAGACGTGCCTTTTCTGCATGCTGCTGGTTCTGTAGTCTGAAACGCTCTTCCAGCAAATTATCACTCTGCACTCTGTTATGAACTTCAGATCTTGGCTATACTCATCTTTTCCGGACTCATGCTCTCTGTGAGCTGTTTCTCGAAACCCTTTCTTGATCGACTTTCGACGGACTCACCGTGGAATCTGGCTTACACGAGTTTTCTTTTTAGCGACCATAAAGTATTACCCGTGGTGGCGTGGCACGTTATAACTTATAAGTTCTTAGAGTGAGTATATAGGGCCTATAGACCTATGCCCTATATGTATACGCCCTATAGTTGTAATTATTTCAACAGTGAACAATAGAACACAAACTAAAAAAACTGCCAATTCCAGGTACGTCATTACTTAAATTAAGTTGTGAATTTTATTTAGATTTGTGCTTAAGTTTTTGCTTGAAAACATTCACATGAAACGATTTAAATTACTATTTCAATAATTTTGCTGTTCACATCTAATCCGCATAGATGCAACACGGTGCTAGTTACGTCATTGTGTTATTTACTATTGCTGGCAGTTAACATGAGCTAAATCTACTTATATTAAGTTATTAGAATTTTTCCCCCAAAATGTCTATCGTAATTTTTTGTCTAACAGTATGTTCATTTGACAACGCTTGCAGCATATTTAGCATGCTACATAACAAACTAGAGCCTTTTAAATAAATATGTAATCGTTGCTGGGAAGCCTGGAATTAACGTGCATTGCAATATGGCGGCACCTTTCAGTAATTTTCGGATGAATTCTCCACGGACGAGAGGGCTGCATCCTAACTCGTCCAGATTTCCCACTCCCCGGCAGAGGGTAATGCCGATGGTAAACAGGATGCCCGGACCTAGACCGCCTCAGCAGAAGCTAGGAGGTAATTTTGTTTAACCTGATTTTAAATGTTCTGTAGCGGTTTATCTAAAACACGGAAGGACTGGAAAGTATGTTTGCATCAGTAAGAATTTCTAGAGTATCCAACGATATAGATTATTAGCTGCACTCGTCTGCATTTACGCAAGCAATTATTGAAAGTAAAATGGAAAATTAACATAGATCTTGTAACCTCAAATGGGGGTCAGCCCTGGCGGGGTCAGCCCGAATCCCCGAAACCCGAATCCCCGAAAACGCTGAAAACAGACAAAAGCCCGATTTCCCGAAAACAGTTTTCTAGAAAGCGGCCGAGCTATTCAGAGTTAAATTGTAAACATGACATAGACTTAGCGTGGCCTTGATGTATATCGATATACTGCCTATTCAGATGTTTATTTTTTTATTATATTCATTCGGGTCAGACTTAGAAAATCAATTTCGGGGATCCGGCCGAATTTACGCCGGAATGCCTTTCGGGGATTCGGGTTTCGGGGATTCGGCCCGCACCCCCTCAAATGTACTTGCATGTAATTTAGACGCCTTCAGTAGTGACGTTTAATTGATTACTATCTTTTAAACACGCGGTGAATGACTGCTGGTGTCTGACTATATTTTGTAGGGTATGCAGGCTTCTGTGCTGTCTGCAACCTCCACCTCAACTCTGAATTTCAGACTCGTGAGCACTATGGTGGGAGGACCCACCAGAACAACGTGAATATGCTTGGCCCCACACCTGGAGCGCAGCCTAACCCGAATAATTCAGGTAATTCCATGGCAGGTTTTTTGACACATGTCTGAGGGACGTAACTAGCGTTGGGCTTGGGGGGGCTTAAGCCTCCCAAACGAAGCTGAATCAAGCCCCCGGCACCACTATAGGCTCGGGCTGCCGCAGTGGCCATGTTCAAGGCGTAAAGCCCCCCAAACGAAAAGTCACTGCACATTCTCCGTGTCTTTGTCTCTGCTATTGTGTGTCGGTCTGTCTACCCACCTGCCTTTTGTTTGATATTTTTCATCGGCCAAAATGTACAGCTTAATCTGTTAAATGAATCTTCATGATTTAATTCTAACATTTTTCATCTGGTCAGTTGTAATTGTAATGGAACATTAATAAAGCGCCTCTCAGAGATTCAGAGGCGCTCCCGACCCAAGTTGGTGCTGTCACTAACTAATAAGATAATCTTCAGGTGTTTCTGAAAAGGGGAACAGCAGGCTGAAAAGCTCAAGCCACAGTTCCTGCAGAAGATGGTTTCAGCTAGAGGGGCCAACATAGCAATTGCTTCTGGATTGAGCAGTGGCAGCCGATCGGAGAGCGGAACGACCATGGAGTGAAGAGACCGAGTTACGTAAGGTCTGAAGGTATGTAGGAGCTATGCTGACCAGAGAGTTGCGTTAGAATTTTGAACTGAATGTACTGAGACACAGGAAGTCAGTGGAGAGGTTCGAAATGAAGGAAGATATATGAGCAAACTTTGGGACAGCAGTGTTAAGTATTGACTGAAGCTTGGAAAGGTTTAATAATAATAATAATTCTTCCTTTATTGAAACAATCCGGTTGACACATCACAACCGGTACAGTTTACAGTTATGCAGTTGAAACAATTCACAAGAACGCAAATGACAGAAGACATAAATCTTAACTACTAACAGAACAGACAGCCTGCAATACACGGCGCTAATAGGCCTGCAAAGCATGTCTCTCCTACGGGGCTCGAACTCGGTACCTCTCGCTCTCTACGCCAGATGTTATCGAATGCGCTATTGGGCCCCTTAGTGAAGAGAGACCAGCATAGATGGAGTTGCACGGGTCAGTCGTGGCACTGACCAATGGAATGGATTACAACACTGTTTTGGAGTGCCATTGGCCGATGCTTAGAGTATTGTTTTAGTGACGCTATATTCTAGATGTTATAAGATTAGATTAAATGAGGAAGTATGCAGGACACCTAATTAAATTCATTAAAGTCACTGCATACTTCATTAATTTAATTGAATACAGTAATTAAGTATGCAGTGACTTTAATTAATTTAATTAATGCCATCCTTTGAAATGTGTTGTGAATGAATGTGGCTGTCTTATTGGCCTACTAGATATTTGCCCATCCTAAGACGGTTAAATTCCTTTGATGAGGATTTCATATTTTGATGAACAAAAGAAAGAGCTTAGATGGCAATTGAAAGTTGGTCAATTCAGTAACAATCCTCCTTCTCCTCCCCTTATCCTCCACATTCCCTATACCTCCCCTTCCCATTCCTCCCTTCCCCATAGCTCCTTCCCTCCCCTTTACCCCTGTGCAACAATATTGCACAGTACGAATTTTAGAGATATTTTTGGTAACTTCAAAACTTGGAAATGTAAAACGAAAACGTAAACGCGTGCGCTGTGTAAACTTTTCTGTCGCCCCCTAGAAAAGTGGTTCACGCCGGATGAGTGTGCATTGTGTACAAATATTTGTTCCCCTACCAAAGTGGCTGGTACTTATCCAGCTATGCTTGACTCGTATTACAGGAATGTTGCCTTCATGACAGACATTTCTCTTCGTTTATATTATTAATATTTCATAGTACATTCAGCATTTTCAAGTTTCTGATGTGTTTGCAACATCTTATGATGTCTATCAGGCTAGGCATATGGTATTTGCATGTAATGAAGGTGCCTTCAGTAGTGACGTTAATTGTTTAATATCGTCTCTATAAACATGTGCTGAATAAATGTCTGATTAACTATATTTTATAGGGTATGCAGGTTTCTGCGCTGTCTGCAACATCAAGCTCAACTCTGAGTTTCAGACTCGCGAGCACTACAGTGGGAAGACCCACCAGAGCAACATGAGTATGCTTGGCCTCACACCTGGAGCACAACCTAACCCGAGTAATTCAGGTAATTCCTTGGCAGGTTTTTGATACCTGTTGCTCAACTTTGAATTTCAGACTGACCTCACACCTGACCATAATGAACAATTGGTGGATTTTCTGTCACCAGCTCTGTCATGATACGATACAATACAATATTCATTTATTGAAAACAACAAGCTGTCATGCCACAACTTTATGCACAAGATTTCAATCGATTGCTGCAGGTGAAACTTTAGTCAAAGTCGTAGACCATTAGAGAAGCCACTTTGAAATTAATTACCAGGATGCCATCTAAAAGACCATGTGTCTTAACTGTTGCCACTTGCCACAATCTGCACTGACTGCATTAACCCTTTAACGACGAGCCGCTTATGGTTCCCATACATTTTAGTACACGCTCGTCGTTAAAGGGTTAACAGACTTTTCTGTGTTTCAGGTTTTAACCCATCTGCTGGAACCATTAAGCGACCGGCGACCGACAGTGGCGGCCCTTCCAACGCTAAGAAGCCGAAACTTTCCCCATCCATTTCTGGAGTGCAGGGAAGGAACAATCTGGCACTGTTGCTCGAGTACAAACCGGGTTTGGAGTTTGTCATGAAGAGCCAGCCAGGACAAAACAATGCTACGCTTTTTACAGCGACTGTGGAAATCGATGGAAAGGTATGGTCATTCATTCATAAATATAGAACATTTATATAGTGCCCCTTCAAGAAGACTATTCAGAGGTGCTCCCAACTCCAGCACGGCCAAAAAGAACAGTTTAAGGTGAGAAAAGAACATACGAGAGAAGGTCCTAGGAAAGAGGTGCTATATAAATTCACAAGTACTATAAAAAGCTATGTGTTCCAACAGTCATGTTATTATTATTATTATCACACATGTATTATGTGCCCCTATAAATATACAGATACAATACAATACAAATCAATCTGTAGTAGAGCCATAATGACCAAGTATCAATTGACAGTGCTTAGAAATGGTGTGTGAAGGACTTGATCAAGGTCCCTACAGATTAACCGTCTCAGGGAAGGAGGCAAGAATCCGTACTGTCTGCATTACAAGTTGATTGCTCTAACCAGTTGGCTACCATGTCTCAAGTGTAGTAAACAAATGCTAGGTTACATGAGTGTGCGATTCCAAAGTGGAATTAGATTTGAGATCCAATTTGTGGGCCATGTTATCTTGGCACTTTCTTGTAATTTAGTAATTTCAATCTTACGGACTCATCTTTCTGGATATTGACCTGATTATGTCTTGGTTTTGGTGTGTCATCAGTTGATGCCTTGCACTTTAGAAACCAGCGCAATAGAAGTTACTAATTTTTTCATTAATTATTAGTAATTTTGTGTGCAGTTTTGAGTGTTCTGGTCTTTGTATATCAATTACTCCCGGGTTTATTTGACCGCTACGTTGTCGTTGTAGAAGTACGATGCATCTGCTCCAAGCAAGAAAATGGCCCAGGACAGTGTTGCCAGCATTGTCTTTGCGTACATCGGGTCTCACATCGAAGAGGTCCTGGCGCAGAGAGCTGCTGAGAAGCCCGAGCGATTGGTCTCCGATGTTGGGAAGGCAGAGCAACCAAAGAAGGAACCTGAAGACTTCACGTCACTTGATGATATCTGCAACAGTGAGTCTTTTAGCTGCTTTTCCAGCGACGTCAAGACTTTTGCCGAATCTGACGCTAAAGCCGCCAACAGTTCTGGTGATGACCCAGCTGGAAATGGCACCTCTGCAAAATCCGACGTTTCCGGTGGCGATGGCGCTGTTGAGTCAGTGTCTGGTGCCACAACTGATAACGGTGCTGTGCCTGGCAGTGGTGATGCCATGGCAACAGTTGCTAGTACAGGTGCCAAAGATTTAAATCTATCTAGATCATCAACGGCAATCCTGAACTTCGTTCGGCTGCGGACCACACGAACCGTGAGTAAAGAACCATCGTTGAACGACCCGCTGAGCGAAGAGTACGTCGTCACAAACGTCATCAACGGCGAAGCGTTCAAAGGAAGAGCGCAGGCGAAGGATTGCGCCAAAGCGCTAGCAGCCGAGGAGGCGCTCGTGAAGCTGTTCGGAATGACGTTTGAAAAGGACGCAAGTAAGACCGGGTGTAAAGCTATTCTGTGTCTATCAGTGCTTTTAAGAGGAATTTAATCTACAAATACTTTGATAAATACATAACACTGGAAACTCAGTATAGCACTCTCTTTGACATTTTGCATAACTTAAAAATTAACGAAACTCATACCAGAATCTTCGTGACCCTGTTTGGACCCAGAGTGACCATTTGTCAGCACCTCAGATTCAAATTTAATGACTGCAAATGTAATAAGTGACTTAAGTAAAGTAAACAACCAAATGACAGAATATGGCTGTTGCTGTTTGGAACATTTATATGGCAGTTCTAGGAAGATATCCAGATTCATGCTTATGCGCCTACGTATGTAAGATCAGCTTCAGTTCTGTTGTATTTGTGTAGGATATGTAGGATTGTTGGATTAGTTTCAGTTCAGTTGTATTTGTCTTTCTTTTGTATGGTGTACGAAATGTAGCCACAAAAGTGATGTTGATGATTTCAGGAGGAATTCCCATATTTACTGGTGAGACAAGCGAGATCATAAAGGCCAGGGAGACGATGCAGGCTTCTACCCCGGCTGACGACGCATCCGCACTGGAACTCGTTGACGGAAAGAGCCCGGTAGTTCTGCTGAACGAAATCTTCCAGGGACAGGTGACGTACAGTTTCTACCCGCGGGTGTTTTCCCAGTGGGGTCTCGAACACCGGTGCAGCGTCACCGTTGGTGGCATGACCGTCGAAGGGCAGGACTCGACAAAGAAGGGTGCCAAGAATCGAGCAGCGCTCGCTGCGGTTGCCGCGCTCAAGGCAAGCGGAATGTTCTCTCGGTTGCTCTCTGAAACCAAGGCACAACGCGTCGGTCTGCCCATCCAGCAAGTCTTTGAGGAAAACCGGAGCAGCAGCACGAAATGGGAACCTGTTGCTGAGCCACCACTACCTGTTGTGATGCCGTCGAACTCCACTGTCCGACTCAACCATCTCTTTCCAGGAACGAAATACGAGTCGCAGGGCGAGGTAGTCAACAGTCATGGAAAGAAGGTGCTCATGGTTGCGGTTAAGGTCGGGGAGAAGGTGTTCACTGGGACTGGCTCGCAGCCGAAGTACGCACGTGCCAACGCGGCGGAGAATGCGTTGCGCGCGCTTGGACTTTGGACGGACGAAGATCAGGAATCGAAGAAGCAGCTGATGGCAATGGCGAGGGCTAAGACTGCACAGAAGAACGCCAGAATGGGATTAATGGATGCTTCAGGTGCCACTGGATATCACTTTTCACAACAACAAACCTATCAGCCACTGTCAAACGTGAGAGCTCGAGCAAGGGGCCAGGCAGTTAGAGGCCAGGGGAGAGGACGTATGATCAGAGGAGCAGGGCGTGTTACAAGAGGCCTAGGAAGAGGACTTGTGGCTCGGGGACAAAGAGGGGGCACTGTGACACGGGGACAAAGAAGAGCGAGTGCAACCACGACCCGAGGGCGAGGAAGGCGGGGACGTGGATCGGGGAGCCTCCTTGCCATTGGTGGAAACTATTACGACACATTCTCTACTGCTGGTCTGGGGCTTGGTGGACCGTCAACCCTTGGCGGCACCAGCAGCCAGGTGAATTTCGTCGGAACCAAGCCGAGGGGTAGTCCTGGCGGGAACAACAGCATCAACTCAAACCTCTTAAAAATGGCGCATGGCTCCAACTACGACATGGCAGACACTGGCTGCGACACTACATCCGACGTAGCCACCTACGAGGCTACATACAATTCCTCTTCATACGATCCACCGACTGACCCATATGCCACCAGTACTCCGGGGTTTTATGGCAACCCCACTGACCCATCGCTTTACTCAATCCCTCGCCCCAGCCGGGGACGTACTAGGGCCAGCCGACGACCACTAAGGAGTCGAGGCCTCGCTGCCAGCCACACAACTCCTCCGTCTGTTTTGCACCACGAGGTCACTTCTATGTCGTACACCCAGATCTCAAACGAAGCGGGGAGTAGCTTCGGGGTAACGACGCAGTTCATTAGGGGAACACGAGCAAGTGCACAACGACGTAGGGAGGTGCGCTCCCGAGGCGGCTCAGCTGGACGAGGGGCGCTACAGTCTCTCCTTCCAGTGACCTATGGTACAGACTTCTCCCAAGACTACAACTATGACACTGCTTATGCTGGTTATGAGGAACTCGCCCAGGAACAAGATTATGGTTCCTATGGTGACTCTAGTACTGCCATGGAACTCTGTTACCCCAATGATGGACCCCAATACCCCATCGACATGGGTTATGATGCCAGTTCGTGGTGATTGTTATCCCATATTTCATTTGAAACTTCATTTTTAAACAAGGAACAAAAATCGGTTGGGACCGGAACAGCTTTCCGGTTCTTTTTTTGACAACCGGAATGCCGTACTGGTAAAACATTTCTAGATTAACATGGCACATGTAGCCGGCACTCCGGTTTTTTTTGTTTAGGACGGGATCACTGGAATTGCCCAGTTTTTTCATTGTGCACCGTGATATTCCATTGAAAACTGACTGTCAGGAACGTTGCAGATGAAATTTAACAAATAATTTGAAACCATTTGTGTGTTACTCGAAAGTAGCTCTAATAGTCTTCATTTTTGCAACCTGCTGCATTGGTCTGGCTATTAATTTCAGATCATTTTTGGAACTACTACCAAGTCTGATGAAATGGCTTCACTATAAATGGCTGTTCACAGGGGTTTAGCTACAGGTATTTTGGCACCCGGGGTGAGAGTAATGACAAGCGTTCCTCACATAGAGAAAATTTGAATTTAACACGCATGTTATAGAAATATTATGTATTGAATGCTACTTGATGACATGAATACATGTGACTCTTTCCAACGTCTACAGTAGTACCTTCATAAATTACCATTATGTATGCTGGAAATTGTGATACTTCTGTGCTTAACTCCATGAGATCATCACAACCTTCACTCTATGTGTTGTAATACTGGCTGATGAAACTGCTGTGGCATGCTAGATTCATGTCTTGTTCATTTGAACTGCTAAGCAATCAGTTCCTCTCAAAACGTTGCCATAATCTATAAATCACTGTTCGCAGTGAATAGTTATTCTGAGAGAGGCGCTATATAAGTCTTTAGATACAATACAATACAATACAATAATCTCCATAGAACTTGCAGAGCAGCTGGTGTCTTGTTTCTCTTAATTTCCTTAACTGACCTTCGCTTAGTCTATGTTTTTGATAAAGGCAAAGGCAAGCGATATAATATAAGTATACATGTTTAGTCTTTATTAAACCAACTGCCTATCCACCTATCTGTGTGCATGTGCATGCATTAGATAAATATAACATTCCAATTATGAACGATTTCGTGTTAGATTGTCCGCCTGGGGATAATGCAGTAAACAGTTCTGAATAACAAATGAAACGAATTTTAAAGGCTGAACCATAGATTTATCGATGGATCCTGCACTAAGACCGGCTCTGGTTTTAGGGAATGGTCTGAGGGCTTTCAGGGAAAGTTGGGGAAAGACTTTGCCAATTCATATTGGGGGAGGTGGAAACTCAACACGCCAGTCTAACGAAAGACCTAAAAAATTATACAATCTGACGTTTCTCTGCGTCTTTGGCACTTCTGAACACGGGCATTCGTTGTATTTCATATGATTAAGCCTAAGATTAAAATTTAAGGCGCAGATGTAAAATTTCTTTAAAAACTTCATTTTGTGCCCCCCCGACAGCGCAGCCTGGGGCGGCCGCACCACTCCCCCCCTGAGTTACGCCACTGCCTGTGCACGCTGATGAAACGGTTGAGCTGTCTGCAACAGAACATAATGTAATGACGAACCTTTTTAGTACAGAGTACAGACTGTCTGCCATCTGACTGTAGTTGGTAGCCTACTTAAGTTACAAGGGAGCTGTACTGAAAAAGTGCGTATCCAATTTAGATGCGGACGTCCACTGTGGTCATAACCGCTCCCATTGTCCGCATTGCGAGGACACCTGCTTTCCCTCATTGCGGACGTCCTTGATGGACGACCCCTCAGGGTGTTCAAGGGGCAGTTGGCTGTTCCACCCTCCCTACATGAACCGCCAACCTTTACACGGATGACAAAAGCTGTTTGGATCAAAGTGGACATCCGTTAAGGGTAAAAATATTGATATAACTTTGTGGAGTTTAGGATGGTAGGCTAAGTCTACACCTAATGTAGGCCTAATCGTAATCTCGAAATTTCTACAGCGCCCAAAAAGGGATGTCGCGGGAACCAGCTTATTCACAGGGGCTTAGTCAAATCATAATCGATAGGCGGGAGAGGGTGAAATCGATTCCAGGTCAAGATCCGAAGGGGTCACACAGGCAAACGGCTCTGGTTGATGGCGTTTAGCGTTGAAACGACGAGGGATAGGACTTTATGAAAAAGCAGTGTTTTCATTTTGAGTGAAAGACCTGTGGACAGACAGCAATTAAGAGGTGAGGTTTTATGAGTTCGTACTTCGTATAGACTAGATGGGCCTTGTACTGCCTTATAGCCTACTTGTGTAGGTCTATGGATTCTGTTTAAAAAGACATAGCCTAAGTTTTAAATCGCTTAGGTAGCAGTGTGATTTTCGTTAACGATAACGATAACGAAAATGTTCGTTAACGAAAATAAAATGACTTCGTTAACGATAACTATAACTATAACTAAAAAATATCATTAACTATAACTATAACTATAACGAAAATAACACTAACGAAAATTCATCTTTATTTTCGTTAATACAAAAAATAAAAATAGGAAGTGCAATATGGACGATTCGACATAAATGAGAACGAAAAATGCGAAATTTTTATTGTGAAATTTGTCAGTTACTTTGGAAACTCGTGTATTCATGAAGCTGACTGTACCCATGCTTCAAAGGTTTTCATAGCTCTGAGTAAATTGTGAAACAGCGTATTAATACGCACAATTTTTGCTTATAGACTTAATTATTGTAACTAAGTAGTAACTAAAATTAACTAAAATAAAAATCCATTAACTATAACTATAACTATAACTAAAAATAATACTAACTATAACTATAACTATAACTAAAATAAAAATCATTAACTATAACTATAACTATAACTAAAATAAAATCTGTAAGGAAAATCACACTGTTAGGTAGCCGTTTTCCGCGCCTTTGTGATGTTCATGAAAGACACTATAATGCGATAAATGCTCATCCAGATAAAACGCTTGAAGAAACAATTGTTAAGTAGGCCTAGCATCGACGTATATTGAGGGGTTGAAGCGTCGCATCCAGTTGCCCCGTACTTTATCTTTATACAACGTCTGAGCCATAGTTGTAAAAAACGCTTTTTCGTTTTTTTATTAGTTTCCAAAAAACGTCGTTTTTTAGTTTTTTTATTTCTCGTCACGTTTTTCCCGTTTTTAGTTTTTTTTATGTAACTCAACATACGTCGATGAGGCCTACTGTAACAGTCTCGTGCTATCTTTGACTAAAGCAGCGAATCGGATGCGACACCTGGCGAATAACCTTGTAAGCTTTGACGTAAACAACGATGATCTTTCGCGATGATTTCAGCGAACTTCACAGGATTCTGGTAAAACCGATTCGATAGTTCCTATAATTTTCTGCTTTAATAAATTATTAGCGGTGTATTGAACCCATAATTTGGCCGACATGTCGCTATATTTTGATGCAAGTGTAAAATTTACTGGATGTGGTTTAGTTAGTTCCGCTTTCGGGCTGATGGCAGATTAGGGCGCAGTTTTGTTGCGCCAGTGTATGGATGCCTTATGTATTACACAGCGGCGCGATATAAGTTGATAATTACAATTACTCATCTGTTTTACCTCTTTTGCTCGCCATGGTTTAACTTCTGGTTTCTCTGGCGGTGTTACGCATCGGATTTTGACTCCGCTTTTCCAACGGATTTAGAGTAGATTTTATTTAAAGCGGGGTGACTTCAAATATTTGGAAGGAACAGGAAAGCTTTTCCTCTGCTTCTCCAACTTCCTTTTCTCCAGACACACCTCCCTCCTTCAGTCCTTCCCGACCGTCTTCCCGGGTGCGTCCTTCACCTCTCGCTGACGTGCAGTGACTGACTCCACTCCTCAATTCTGACTCTTTTCTTGTTCATGTTGTATAACCTTCATCCTTTCGTACCCATCCTAACTCAGGTACGCTGGCCGCTGCGCCCCAGGTAAGGCGGCTAAGGGCCTAAGGCCTCCCAAAATGGTCATTCTGTGACACCGCCTCTCAAGCTAGCCTAAGGAACTGTTCTTCTTACTGGAAGCGACCATGGCGCATTGGATAACATCTGGCAAAGAGACCGAGAGGTACCGAGTTCGAGCCCCCGTTGGGCGGATATGCTTTGTGTTTGCAGGCTGTCTGTTCTGTTAGTAGTTAAGATTTGTGTCTTGTGAATTGCATAATTGTACACTGTAACCGGTTGCGGTTTGTCAACCGGATTGTTGAATAAACGAATATATATTATTATTATTATTGATGCATTGTGCAGTAAAAGTTATTAGATAAGATTATAATCGCCCTTTTTGCAGTCTTGCCATCTTCAAATTCGGGCACAATACTTTCAGAACAGTTGACATTAGGTGACAGGTTTTATCCGCGCTATGCTTAGCATAGATGCCAAATGGGCGGGACATAACCACTATAGGCCTACTTTACTTATTCATTACAATAAAACACTTATGGGTGGATGTTTTAGGGTGCTATGTAAATGCTTTACAGTTCAAGTGCTGTCACATGCGTTGACCCTGACTTGACCTGATCCTGATTCACGACGTCATCCAGCATTGACGTTCCGCAGCTTGGAATAATTCACAATACCTACAGTGATTTGGAAGTAGGTTGATCCTGTCCGGATGCTTCCAATGCCCTAACAATATCGCAAAGATGAATTCCCGACGGTGGCCTTCCTACCTTGTCGGGCTTCTTACCGTCTTGCACATGATCCAAGGATCCATCGGTCTTCAAAAACGACCCAACGTTCTCTTCCTCGTCGTCGACGATCTTCGCCCAGAGATCGGATGCTACCAGGACAACGCCACTACCCCGATCCACACCCCAAACCTGGACCGTCTGGCGACCCGCAGTCTTCTCTTCCGGAGCGCCTTCGTTCAACAGGCCGTCTGCTCGCCGAGCCGGACGTCCCTGCTGACCGGACGGCGACCCGACACAACCAGAGTTCACGACCTGACCCAATACTGGCGTCACGCGGGTGGGAATTTCTCAACGCTGCCGCAGTACTTCAAGGAAAACGGGTACGCCACGGCAGGACTCGGGAAGGTCTTTCACCCCGGAAGAGCCTCGGGACACAACGACCCTCCGTCGTGGACCGAGCACTACTACACGCCCGACGAAAAGTACTGGCAGGCCCGCAACCATGACAGTTGGCTGGCCGCAAGCGAAGCGGAACTCCGGCAACATCCGCTGCCGGATATGCAGATCTCAGACGCAGCCGTGAAGACAATGACTCGCTTAGCGACACACCGAGACGTTCCTTTCTTTCTCGCAGTCGGGTTCCTAAAGCCCCATCTGCCGTTTCTCTTTCCCTCCAGGTTCCTCGATCTCTACCCTCCGGGCAACGTAACCCTGCCAAGCAACCCTTTCGCCCCCGTCGATTTGCCGGAAATCGCTTGGAGCAACTTCGACGAACTCCGGAAATACGATGACGTACGATTCCGATTCGGTGACGGCTCGTTTAACACGACCCTGCCAAAGCAGGTCGTTCTGGAGCTCCGGCGGGCGTACTACGCAAGCGTGTCGTATGTCGACCACCTGCTCGGGATCGTCCTGGACAGCGCTTCCCGCCTCGGGCTCGACAACAACACCATAATCAGCGTACTTGGCGACCACGGATACCAACTGGGCGAACACGCCGAATGGTGCAAACACACGAACTTTGAGATTGCGACGCGTGCTCCTCTCCTCCTTATAGTGAGGTGGCTTAGTGAAATTATCGTTACCGGGCGGATAAAAGCACCAAATTTGGCATGAAGATCCGTTATGGTCTACTAAGTAAAGTTGGAATAGGAGCCCTCTGAAATTAATAAGCGTTTTTATGTAAAACACAAAAACCAAGGTCAAAAGGTCAAACTCAAGGGAAAAAGCCACAACTCAGCTAAATATTATTCTATTTGGGTGATTCTTGTACCCATTTGATCGGACCAGTAAGGGCTACATCAGAGAAAGACATAGAACTAGAAGGCTAACATAATTCAAGGTCATTTCAAGGTCAAAAGGTCAAAATCAAGAGAAAATTAGCAATAGCTAAGCAAAATTTTTCTTCATCTTGATAATTCTTAGTTATGGCAGTTCTGTATTGATTTCGACCTTTGGCCTTGAAATTAACCCAAGGTCATTTCAAGGTTAAAAGGTCAAAATCAAGGGAAAATGACCATAGCACAGAATCACCAAAATAAAACAACATTTGGATGAGTTTTAGCCATTTCCAAACATTTTGTTCAATCTAGATGAGTCAGAATTATGGCAATTCTCTGTTGATTTTGACCTTTGACCTTGAAATTAACCCAAGGTCATTTCAAGGTCAAAAGGTCAAAATCAAGGAAAAATGACCATAACACAGAATCACCAAAATTAAAACAACATTTGGCTGAGTTTTAGCCATTTCCAAACATTTTCCTCTACAAATGTACCTTTTTCACCTTAAAATGACCTCAGATTGTCTTATATTTAACAGTCTTGTTTCAATGTGGCAGAGCTCTCTATAACCGGACACGGTCTTTAAAGGGAGAAATGCTAAGTTTACATTAAACGATGTCATTGTTCTGTGATGCTTACTGCAGTAACACAAAGATTGCGCAGTTCTATTTAGTATGCCTACAGTTGCACTTGCACAGTGGGGAACAATCAAGATTTGCTTTTCCACATTTGCAGTTGGAGCAGTCTCTTTTGCAGGAGCATTTGAACAATTCCCTGCATGATCGGGAGACCTCTGGAATTGTCATCCACATTGGTAACCATTTATCTGAAACTTTGTTCCATGCATAATCCTGTGCAGAAGGAACCACGTCTTTATATGCCTGCCATGCCTGCCAAACCGACTTCTTCCTCTTACCTCTGAAGGCAGATGTTGTGTCACACCCCGAAAATGAGTGAAACACAGGTAATGCCCGTGATTGTTGCTCCCCAGGCTTGCACAGATGGCGTTGATGTGGTAAAACCTGTAATTCTTGCCCATGCCAAAGGCTACCCAGATATCGATCAATGGTTGGGTTACTATCAGATCATGGAATGTGCCAACAAGGATGACTACAACATCTGTGTCAACAGTACGCACATGGAAAGTCTTTGCCCCTTGCTCCAGTGCATGCACTATATGAACAACAATCCTGGTGTCTGCCTCTTCATGATTGCAGTTTTGCATGGGGATGGTGGAACCAATGGATGATACAGCTTTCCCTGATGTAACATATACGGCTTTGTCTGGTGGCCAGTTGAACTCTACAACCTTTGAAGACAAAAAGGCAAACAACTCCTTCTTGTTCATCGAGTCGCGAAGGAAGTCCATCCAATTGCGCGGCAGTTTGGTGTGACCAGACACTTTCCTGCGCACACCATCGCCTCTCTTTTCCCTAGTAGACTCCTTCAAACTGTCTGGGATGTACGTGTCCCAGACAATATCCAACCTTGAAGTATCCTGCAGCTGCTTCTTAAGATAAGGTAAAAATACCTTGTCTGCATATTGATGAAAGGAGCCGACGCTGGTAGTGGGCAGACAGTGGACGATGACAGCACCATCCAGTACTTTGCAGTCGTAGGATGAAGGTGGCTCTGACTGCCCAGGCTGCTCAAGACATTGCAGCAAGTCAGACTTATTGCCAGGTAAATGAAGCTTTGCCGAAGTCTGAGAGGGAAGGAGGGAAGGACTGTATCTCATGTGCGAAAAATCCTCCAAATCGCCATCCCGGTTCTGCATAGATATATACAGCTGACCAAACAGTGCCACATTGTTCTGAAGCACTTTGATCTTCTTCCCCTCCTTAGACGTGCTTTGTACTTGTTTCTCTTGAAGAGTGCAAGGGAATTCCTCTTGATTGGGTCATGTATGGAGTGGGTTCGCGAAACAAGCACATTCTGAACGAAGTCCTGATACTGATTCCTGCCTACGTCCTCCAAGGTGCGCACTGTAACTGCCACAGACTTGTCTGTGCAGTTGCGACTATCAAGAGTTAGCAGATCTGGGAAATTGTCCAAGAAAGGATTGCCCATCGGCCGGATGGTTTCCGATAAGCTGACGACCTGTCGCTGGAAGTTCTTCTGTGATGAGAGACCCTGTTCATGGTGACGAAAGTTCTCCGGATTCTCTATGTCAACAATTTCAGAGTGCTCCTAAGACAATCTGAGGTCATTTTAAGGTGAAAAAGGTACATTTGTAGAGGAAAATGTTTGGAAATGGCTAAAACTCAGCCAAATGTTGTTTTATTTGGGTGATTCTGTGTTATGGTCATTTTTCCTTGATTTTGACCTTTTGACCTTGAAATGACCTTGGGTTAATTTCAAGGTCAAAGGTCAAAATCAACAGAGAATTGCCATAATTCTGACTCATCTAGATTGAACAAAATGTTTGGAAATGGCTAAAACTCATCCAAATGTTGTTTTATTTTGGTGATTCTGTGCTATGGTCATTTTCCCTTGATTTTGACCTTTTGACCTTGAAATGACCTTGGGTTAATTTCACGGCCAAAGGTCGAAATCAATACAGAACTGCCATAACTAAGAATTATCAAGATGAAGAAAAATTTTGCTTAGCTATTGCTAATTTTCTCTTGATTTTGACCTTTTGACCTTGAAATGACCTTGAATTATGCTAGCCTTCTAGTTCTATGTCTTTCTCTGATGTAGCCCTTACTGGTCCGATCAAATGGGTACAAGAATCACCCAAATAGAATAATATTTAGCTGAGTTGTGGCTTTTTCCCTTGAGTTTGACCTTTTGACCTTGGTTTTTTGTGTTTTACATAAAAACGCTTATCAATTTCAGAGGGCTCCTATTCCAACTTTACTTAGTAGACCATAACGGATCTTCATGCCAAATTTGGTGCTTTTATCCGCCCGGTAACAATAACGTTGAAATTCAGCGCTAAGCCACCTGACTATTAGCATTCCAGGACTGACGACGGCTGGAGCGAGGACTGACGCCCTGGTGGAGCTCGTTGACGTCTTTCCTACCCTTGTGGAAGCAGCTAGGCTCCCAGTTCCGGACCTATGTCCACAGAATTCTTCATCCGTGCCGCTGTGCGTCGAGGGTGTCAGTCTGTTGCGGTTGGCCAGTGATCCGAAGCGACGGTGGAAGCGTGCGGCGTTCTCGCAGTACCCGCGAATGCTCGTCAGTGGGGACGTGCTTATGGGGTACTCGGAAAGGACGGACAGGTACCGGTTGACGGAGTGGGTCTTCTACGACACGCTGGAATTCCGTCCGCTGTGGGAGAGGAAGCGGGAGTACGTTGAGCTGTACGACCACCTGATGGACCCCGATGAGAACGTGAATGTGGCCAGCTGGGACCGGTATGCAGACGAGGTTGAACGGTTGAGGAAAGAACTGCGCGAAGGATGGAGAAAGGCACTGCCACCACCTGTTGAGTGAGTGAGTTGAGGGGTTGAGTGAGAGAGTTGAGGGGTTGAGTGAGAATGAGTGAGTGAGTGAGTGAGTGAGAGAGAATGAGTGAGTGAGTGAGTGAGTGATAATGAGTGAGTGAGTGAATGAGAATGAGTGAGTGAGTGAATGAGAATGAGTGAGTGAGTGAGAGTGATAATGAGTGAATGAGAATGAGTGAGTGAGTGAGTGAGTGAGTGAGTGAGTGAGTGAGTGAGTGAGAGAAAATGAGAGTGACTGAGTGAGTTTGTTAGTTAATGAAATATTGAGTTAATGATGCAGTGCATGAGTGATACAAGTAAGTACAGAATCATGTAAGTTTATCAGTAAGTAAAAGAAACTTGCTAACTTAATTATAAGATGGCAGGCTTATGTAAGTACACTCAAGGAAACGTGTGGCAAGAGAGCTGAGCGACATATATGCAGCCAGACATTTTCTGTCTTGCTTCCTCAAACAGAAAACACCATGCATGTATTGGACACACTTGATGTCTCTCTGTCTCTTGTATTGCTGACTGAGCAGTATAGTATCTGTCTGTCTGTCTGTCCTCCTGTCTGCTGTCCACGCACCATCAATCTTCTGCGATAACTTTGTTTGTCGACAAGCGGCAGCACAATGCGCATTGGATTCGTTAGTAGATGTCGCTGCAAGCCATAGCGCCCCGGTTTTGTATCTAAAGGATGGTGGTCAACCCCCGCGAGGCTACTTGACCAGTGACAATCTGTTCGCAATGAACTATAAGAACTTAGGCAACAGCAATAAAAATAATAATAGCAGTAATGGAAGTGGTGGTAGCGGCAGTATAATAGGTCTAGAAGTGTTGTTTACAGTAACCGTGGGCCTACTTGTAATGGCAGTTATAACTACGATGTTATTATAGTTATGTAACCGATCATAAAGATATTTCCAATACTGGGGTAGGCCTATATATCTGCTACCTGAGGCTGATATCAAGAAGAAGAAAAGCATGTTGACAACGATGATGATCGTCATCATATCATCATTTTTAATAATTATGTTTACTAATATTACATATCTCCAGTGTTTGCATTCCTCACTAACCATGCGTTCTACTTCGAAACTTAGTTATTTTATTTTATTGCTGTTGCTGCTGCTACTACTATTACTAATGTGCTACTACCGCTAGTTTCTATTACTTTTGGTGTTGTTAAGAAAGAACGACTGGTATGAGAGGGTGATTGAAAACTGGAATCGGTATAAGAACAGCGAGGGTCGTGAGTGACCATCGGATGTAATTATGCATGTGTATCATGTATAATAATATTATGTTTACTAATAATCATATCTCCAGTGTTTTTGTATTCCTCATTAACCATTCTACTCCGAAACTTTGTTATTTTATTACTACTAGTCTGAATACTGCTGTGCTACTATCGATAGTTTCTGCTACTTTTGTTGTTAAGAAAGAACGAATGATACGAGAGTTTGATTGAAAACGGGATCGCTATCAGAACATCAAGGTGTCACGACTATTCGTCTACAGACTTTTCGTCTACGAAGTTATTTTGATATTGTCACTTTAAAATGGAAGCTGGATTGATGAAAAAACTGTTACCCTAAATAGAAGTGCGATTGATGAAAACATTCCTGTTTTGAAATAGAAGCTGGATTGATCGAAATAATTTTTACCCCGCAAATAGAAGCTGCATTTATACGGATGAAACTAAGTTTTCGATTCAATAGAAGTTGGATTGATGAAAATAATCGTTTCAGTACTTTGAAGCTGGATTCCTGAGAATATTTAGCACGTTTTAGCGAAACTATAAGAAAGCGGCCTCTGTTGATTAGCCCTAATGGATACAGATACACTTGTAGGCGAAATGTCTGTAGACGAAATGTCTGTAGACGAAAAGTCTGTAGACGAGTTGTTGCGGATCTGAACATCAAGGGTCGTGACCATGGTATGTAATTACATTTAATAATCAACTTCCACTTTGGTTAATTGTTATAAATTGATTGATCCCGCGATGCATGCGATGTCATATTCGGCGCATGCAGCTCTGTTCCCAGAATCGACTTCCCAAATTAGCGTGCTCCTTCCCTCCACTCACAAACGTTCTTTCCTTCTGTCCAACCCCTCCCTGGTCCAGCCCCCCGACTGTCTTTCGACTGCCATATCTTTTTCGGCACTTATGAAGTCTGGTGCACTCCTAGGACGGTGTCGCCCCCACGGCCGACGCAAAGTGCCACGGGTAGAGCGACGACTGTCGCGTCGACGCGTTCGATGAGGCCGTCAATTGCATCTCGAAATTACGCTTGATCACGACCTTCGGAATTATTTGTCATCTTCCAAACAGACACACACAGAGACAGAGAGAGAGAGAGAGTCAGACAGACAGACAGACAGACAGACAGAGAGTCAGACAGACAGACAGACAGAGGGGAGAGAGAAAGAGACAGAGAGAGACAGGCAGGCAGACAGACAGACAGGCACAGGGAGAGTGACAGAGACAGAGGAAGAGGAAGAGAGACAGAGAGGGGAGGATGGGAGGGCGGGTGAGAGACTGAGAGGGAGGGAAAGACCTAGATAGACAGAGAGGGGAGGGAGGTAGGGAGAGAGACAGAGGAAGGGAGAGAGAGAGAGAGAGAGAGAGAGAGAGAGAGAGAGTGTTTCGCATGCTTACCGATAATTTGCTATTCATACACCAGAGAGTGTATGTATATCCGTTGACATATATCGCGCAAAGACGAAAATAGAAATATATATTGTTGACCCGTGCATTTGTATATGTATGTGAAGTCCTGAAATACACACACACACACACACACACACACACACACACACACACACACACACACACACACACACACACACACACACACACACACATATATATATATACACACATGTAATTGTGTGTGTGCATATGTATGTGTGTGTGTGTCAGATAAAGTTAGTTTACTGCTTAGGTTGATTTACAGCAGTGATGTCAAAGAGCAGGCCCGCGGGCCATTTCTGGCCCGCCGATGATTGTTTTCTGGCCCGCGGCCCCGTGCCTAAAGACTGGAAAATTTAGGAATAAAAGTTCGATTTTTTAAATGTTTCTGTCAATGCCAAAATACGCTTACCGTACTGATAGGTTGCAAGGCAGATATTACCAGTGTGGAAGCATATGATTTGCTCGTATTGATACGAGCATTCGCCAGCCATACCACTAGAATATTGATCTTAGGCTTAATTAGTTTCTTCACGTGATGTTCGTGACTGATAATGAAGATCGAAATTAAGATTTTGTAAGCCTATATAATTTGAATTGGTATGCTAAAAATGCACCATTTAAGATTTAGTTTTGCAAAAATATATCACCAAGCCCCATTCAGATCCCTATACCCCATTTTGCTCGGGAGCCTTTGACACTCTGGCCCGCCGCTTGCTGGAAAGTATTGCCACTGGCCCGCCACTAAAAAAGGTTTGACACCCCTGATTTACAGTGTATATATAATCTAAGAAAATGATACATATATATATAAATACATATAAATCTGTATAAAACCGATTGTGTGTATATGTATGCATGTATATACACGTAGAAACGTGTTTGTTATATGCGTGAGTCAGTATGTTAGAAATGTGTCGTCGAGTCTGTAATTTTCACGGCGATGGTCAATTCTCAGCCACAGGTGATCGAGGCCAAATTAATAGCTACAGAGAAACACAGACATACAAACTGATATACAGATAGGCATACATACAGATATGCTTGTATAAAGATGGATGTACATTGTACAGAAGGACATACAGTCGGGCAGACACAGACTGAGAGAGATACATACAGACATTGCCGAGAAGCCATGGCAGATCGCGGATGCCGGATGTCGATAGCAAAAGAAAAAAGAGGAATTCTCTTTTATTCCTTTGTACATCGGCGCGATAGACGTTACCTATTACAATTGCGAGGAGAGGAGGAGGAGATGGAAGATCTGGAGAAGGAGGAGAAGAATGAAGAGGAGGAGGAGGAAGAGGAGAGGTGAAATATGAGAAGAGGAAAAGAGAGAGGAGGGAGAGGAAGATGACGAGGATGGGAAATTAGCTTGGAGCCATGTCTGACCGAATTCATGAGTTTTACCTTGGGGCCAATGTACGACATACGACCGTCTCAACCCCCAGTCAGTTTCCTTCCATTCACGTCTCATTGCATCCGGTCTAAGACACCGCCTAGCTTCCTCCTTCACCCTTTCGTCATATATATATATATATACTATATTATATATATATTATATATATATGGTGGGTGTGTATAAAGGAAGGGTTTTATATAATTACTCCATCGTTCCTTCACAAACTCGGTTGTCCATCCATCAATCCTTTAATCCATATAATTATGATAAGCCTATATTAAACTATTCATCCATCTATTTATTCAATTCCCACCCATCCAGTTATCTACTCATCGAACCGTATCTTCATCCATCCGTTTAAAAATCCATCCATCCATTAGTCCATCAATCCACCAATCAATCTATTTACCCATCCATCCATCTATCCTTTGTGCAGCATGCATTGGCAAACAGTTTTAAAACACACTTGTCTATATCAGCAAGATATAGCCAGAGGCGCAACGCGTTGGTGAACGACAAGAATGCGCTATACTTAGTGTCGCAATACACACACTTCCAAGAAGCAACATAATAATAATAATAATAATAATAATAATAATAATAATAATAATAATAATAATAATAATAATAATAATAATAATAATAATAATAATAATAATAATAATATTCAACGATACAACGCTTCAACTCCATCGCATTTCGGGGCACCTTCGCCAGCCAGGACAACGACGAGTAGGGTCATCTCCAGACAACCCCATCTACAATAGTAATATTCAAGTCCCTGAGGGATCATGTTTACCTCGGGGCATAAAAAAAAATAATAATAATAATAATAAGAACCATGATTTTAAGAACTCTGATAATAATGATAATAATAATAATAATAATAATAATAATAATAATAATAATAATAATAATAAAATTAATAATAATAATCATATTATTAATTCAAAACTGACAAGTACGCAGTAAGATTACATGATAGGCTACTGTAGTAACAGATGATAACAAGTTTAACAGGAGTCGAATTTAACTGTATATGGCAGCCTGCAAGGCGCCCATCTGTCCTGCTGTTCATTCTACAGTCGCCCCCAAGGGAGTTGAATCAGCCATCTCCCTGCCACATGAAAGTTTCGCCGTTGTCGGCTCCTCATTCTGGAACTGGCTTCCATGCAATCTGCGCCATGAACTTCTCATTTTGATGCTCCTATTTCAGAAGCGGTTGACAACTATTCTGTTTGATCGTGCGTTTTGCAGTTAGTTTGTGATCATCTCAGATGAGTTTTCTTAGAGAGGCGCTACGTAAAATTACAATAGATAGATCGATTCAGCGCTCGTGAATAAGCTGGTGCCCTGCGCTTGGCTTTCGAATGACGCTTTAGAAATTTAGTTTACATTACGATCCACCCATCCATCAATTCATCCATGCTGGTTCTGTGTATATTCGGGTATGGAGATCCTCCAGAAAAGGCGCTATATAAATGAGCACTTGAACTTACATTGATATATCCAGGTGGCCAACTAATAGATCCACCCATCCATCGATTCATCCATGCTGACTGACTCCATGGCTTCTGCCAAGCGACTGAGTTCATTGGTCGCTGTTCATATCGAGTCTTTCGTCTGTGATTCGGCAAGAAGTCGTCATCTTTGCATCCGTCTCTCTCTCATTCTCTCTTTCTTGCACTCGACTCGTCACCGATCAACTCGCGATTGCAGTTCAACACCTCGGCCACTGTGAGTTGCTTTCTCGCTCTCTGTCTGTCTGTCTGTCTGTCTGTCTGTCTGTCTATCTGTCTGTCTCTGTATCTCTGTCTGTCTATCTGTCTCTGTCTGTCTGTCTGTCTGTCTGTCTGTCTGTCTGTCTGTCTATCTCCTATCTCGCTCTTTGTTTGCATGTCTCTCGCTATATGCTTTAATGCAAATGTTGAAAATGATGCTTTGCAGACTTTATTATTTCACTGATTTTGCTTCTATTTCTTTATTGCTCTGTCTGTCTGTCTGTCTGTCTGTCTGTCTGTCTGTGTGTGTAACTATTTCTCGCTGACTTACTTTTTAGGTTTTCTTTTACTTTTTGCAGCTCGGTTTTGGTGCACTATCGGTTTATGCATTATACACAAGCGCTATAGAAGTTACTAAATATAAGTACTTTATTTTTTTTATTTGAAACTAATCTTTGACTAATTAAAGCGATCATCGATTGATTCCTTTTACTTTGATATGGCAGCGCTATTGCACCAGTTAGACTTGACTAGATTAGATTAGATTATTACCTTGAATTGCACCTGTTTAAATCAGTCAGTCAACCGTGTTAGCAGCGCTTCTGACAGGACTGCCAAAATGTTGTTACATTACATTACGTCTTATCATCTGCTCCAATTTGTGGTTTAAACCATGACTGTGATGTCCAGTTTTCCGATGAATTAGTGAACTGTGTACCATATCAGAAGGGTTGTCGTGATGTCGGTTGTCCTGTTGTCGGTTGTCCGTTGCGGTTGTCCTGTTGTCGGTTGTCCGACTGTTAGTTGTCCTTGCTATTTGTTGTCCTGCTGTCGGTTATTCGGCTGTCGGTTGTCCTGTCGTCGGTTGTCTCGTTGTCGTGTTGTTGGTTGTTGTGTTGTCAATTATCCTGTTGTCGGTTTTCCTGTCGTCGGCTGCATGGTTGTCGTTTTGTTGGTCGCCGTGTTGTCGGTTTTCGTGTTTGCGCTACCGTATATTGGCGGTTTCCTGCTATCAGTTGTCCTGATGTCGACAGCCCTGTTGTCAGTCGTCGGTTGTTCTGTCGGTTGTCCTGTTGTCGGCAGTCTTGTTGTCGGTTGTCTTGTTGTCGATTGTACTGCTGTCGGTTGTCCTGTTGTCGGTTGTACTGTTGTCGGTTATTCTGTTGTCGTGTATGCGCTTCAGTCGAAGTATCCTTCGGGGTGAGCAGTGGCGGAAAACAGAAGTGTTCAGAGGGAGCAATTATGGTTAGGGGGTTAGTTTTAAGGAGGCCAAGCCCGAAGCAATACAATACAATCGAATATAATACGATATAATGCAATGCAATGGCATACAGTGCAACACAATGCACTCAGTACAATAGCCTACAATTTTAATTTAAGGATCCTGAGTGGCCGAGTGGGCTGGTTACCCGCTCGTCACGCCGGCGCCCCGGGTTCGCTTCCCGGTCGGGTCGGTTTATCAGAGATTAATTTCTCGGATCTTTACTGCGGGTGGCTCGGTCGCATTATAAACGTGGAGTACAATACAACACACAATACAACACATCACAATACAACTGGGGCGCGGTGGTTTAGGGGTATGTTCGGTGCCTTGCAGCTGGAGGGTTGCGGGTTCGAATCCACCTCAAAGTCGCCGCGTAGGGACCCTGGGCAAGTCCTTCACTCGCAATTGCTCATGCGCTTCGGCGTGAAACTCCGATTCAGCGTTCGCGCAGTAGTCGGGAGCGCCTCTGAATGGGAAATCTGGTAGGGGCGCTATAACAAGTGTTCAAATAGGCTACAATACAATACAATAAACCAGCGTTTCCCAAAGTGTGTTCCGCGGAAAAATTTCGATCAACGGGGTTCCATTTTGCCGAAAAAGATTGGGAAGCACTGATCAAAACAGACTAAAACAGTCATATTCAGTCAATCAATTCCGTCTTCCACAAGGGCGGATTCAGAGCCACTCTAGTACAGCCACCCTTGCCAGAGACACCCTAGCACAGCCACCCTCGCCAGCAGGGCCGGATTAAGAAATCCGGGGGCCCCAACCCAAAACATGGGCGTCCGGAGGGGGAAGGGAGCATTTGCGCCCCCGGATTTTGCAAATACTTAAAAAATTACTTATTATCTTGGTTTTTAACAATGAATGGCTATGATTTTTTCAACAGTTTTATTTTTTATCCAAACTAGTCAAGATAACCTGAAAACTTAAAATATATTTTAAAAATTGAAACTTTTAACAGTTTTGTGTTGAAATAAGCGTTCAGAAATAGCTGAAAACGGAACCCAGAACATTAACAACTGGCTCCATATCATGTCAAATGCTTCCAAAAGCATTGGCGGCTATTGGGATCCTCGCCAGACCCTTAATTGCGGACGCGAGCACTGACGGCGATGTGATCGGTTGATTCGGTTGCTTTCGGCTCCCTGATTTGTCCCCGTCCCAACGATTCAAAACTTTGACCCCCTAAAAAGAATTCTTTGCCCCCCAAAATTCCCGTGGACTCCTATGATTATGTTCCGTTATAGGCCTACTAAATTTAGGTAATTTCAGAATTTTCACCCGCTTGCGACAGGTAACCGTGTCAATATAGTCGACTCAGAATGGGAAATATTAGAGTTTCGTTTTGAGCCGTTGACGTCTGCCATCCGTCGCTAGGGGCCCCTGTACAGACTGAGAATGTGAATTTGCAACTAGGGTCAGTATTCAGTAAGTAGTAACTAAAACTTACTAGCGCTAAATTATTTAAAATTAATTTAAATTATACAAAATTAGGAATTTGCTACAATAATTTGATTTAATTTCTCCGGACTTTGGGAGCCCCAAAACCTTGCGTGGCCCAAGCCATGGCTCATCTGGCTTACGGGTTAATCCGGCACTGCTCGCCAGAGCCACCCTGACAAGAGTCATCCTGGTCATGTCGTCCTCCGGTGTTCTACTGAACCCAACCGATCACCTGACGAACTTCTCAATTAGGCCTAATAAGCGAACAAATCAATGTCAGTAAATTCGATCGCCCTTCATTTATTTGTGGTACACTTTGAGAACGTGACTGAAAGCGAATAAGATCTTGAGTTGACCCCAAAAATAAAAAGATTCTGAGTTGACCCCAAAAGCGATCAAGAGCCTGAGTTGAGCCCAAAAGCTAATAAGAGCCTTATAGTTGACCCCAAAAGCGAACAAGAGCCTGAGTTGACCCCAAAAGCTAAAAAGATTCCGAGTTGACCCCAAAAGCGAACAAGAGCCTGAGTTAAGCCCAAAAGCTAAAAAGATTCTGAGTTTACCACAAAAGCGATTAAGATTGTTCGCTTTTGGGGTCAAAAGCCAAAAAGCAGCCACGAGTATGAAGTGTTAATGCCTTCATTTTCTTGGCCTGATTTCCAAACAGGGTTAGGGTTATTGGTCGTTGTAGTCTATTCATAATCTGTAGATGAGCTCGCTGGTGTCTCGTGTCGCTAGTGAAGAAGAAATCTCATCAAATCTCACTGCTCTCATGTGCTCTGACGGAGATTTGAACCACATACTTATAGGCATACCGTATACATTCCAACACTGACCGATAGGTCCTACTGCTCAACAACAGTGTCTGGAAAAAATAGACAGCAATGATGTCTGGAGGTCATCGAACACTATTAGCCTAAACCACGTAAAACAAATCTTTTTGACAAATCACTGCTGCGCTAGATAAGCTTGCGCAAATCTTCGCCGGAAAGACGCTGGTGTTCTGTCGTTCATACCGCATGGGACCAGCGTTCGCCGAAGGGATCGCTTGGCGGCGCTGAAAAACGGAATGTTAAAATTAATCTACCAGATGTCGTAAAGCTCACCGTATCGTCGCCCTCTCGAGAAAGAGACAATCGCAGCAGGTAGAGTAATCGTAAGGACGCACTGAAATTAAATGGAAAACCTTTTGTAGCATTTTAAGGGTTTTTAAAATTCGGTAAAGGGTTCGCCGTTAGCAATAGCAATCGCTAAAGGAGACTAGACCTTCTGAAATAATTGTTTTTGTTTTGACTGAGGGCCATCCTTTGAATAGTAACCAGGGCTTATCATTTTTGGCACTGAAGAAATCTAGAGATTTCAATTACGATTAGAAAACCGGACCAAATAGCCCAGTGTGCTCGGTTTACGAAAAAATTCGTTTGGTTTAGGGTTGGGGGTCAGTAGCCTAGCTATGAACGCGCAATTTCGGGAACCCACCAATATATGAAAAACGGCTTTGCTCATACCGTGGTATAATTGAATAATCTGCGGATCTATCAGAAAATTAAAGTTATACCATTGATTGAGTTTAGAGTCACGGCTAACGTTTTAATATGGAAAATGAAGCTAGCTCTAAGACTTGCCTCTTGTCAAGAAGGGTAAATTATTTATTTAGGCCTAACATCGGGCTCAATTCGGTTTACCCTTTTACTGCCCACTGAGCACTCAGATGACAGAGAATGGCAATCCGCCGAAGGTCACGTCAGACATCTCAATCTAGCGTCATCTATCGATTGGCCTTGTAATACGAAGACGTAAGAATATGCAGTTGGAGATTATGCGTAATACAGGATTTAGAAAACGATGCAAAAAAACCGATGGCGTCTGGAAGTCGTTTTGATCTCGGAATGGATCATCGGTGAGTCGATGGATCGGTCGATGGATCGAAGGATCGGTCGCGGTCGATAGGTTAGTCGATGGGTCGGTCGGTCTATTATTCTATGGGTTGGTCGATGGATCGATGGGTCGATCGATGTTTAGGTCGATGGGTTGGTCGATGGGTAGGTCGATGGGTCGATCGATGGGTTGGTCGATGGATCGATGGGTCGATCGATGTTTAGGTCGATGGGTTGGTCGATCGATGGATCGATTGGTCGGTCGATGGGTCGGTCGGTTGGTCGATGGTTCTATGGGTTGGTCGATGGGTCGATGAGTTTGGTCGATGGACTGATGGGTCGGTCGTTCGGTCGGTCGATGGGTTGGTCCATGAGTTGGTCGAAGGATCGATTGGTAGGTCGTTTGGTCGAAAGTTTGGTCAGTTACATTACCAGTTACTGTATGTTTTAGCTAGTATTACACGTCGAGCACTAACTATGAAAATGTATGCCAATCATCGTGCTTTCATCTGTTTGTATGTCTGTTTCTGTAGGTGTCTATGTAGCTGTCTGTATCTCCCAATGTCCGTCTGTTTCTGCCCACACCTCTCTCGCCCTCCTTCTCTCTGCCTCTCCTTCCCCCTCGATTTGCCTTTCCCTGTATCTGTGTGTAACTCTAGTTTTGTATAGATGTCTCTCTGCATCTCTCTGTTTGTCAATCCGTCAAATTTTCGTTCCTCTGTCTGTCTCTCTGTCAGACCGTTTTGCTTCTGTCTCAGTTCTTTCCAGTTTCTCTGTATATCTCTGTGTCTCTCTGTTTCATTTGGTCTTGAAGTAAACAGCCTGAAGCGCAGCGGGAAAGTGCAATCCAAAACCATAATTCAGTTTCCTTACAGCTCACGAGAAGAATCGTCAATTTCTAAAGGCATCCTCCAGGATTCGAACCCCATCTTAGTAACTGAAAACATGTACGCAATTGTCGAGATGTGCATTGCACAGATACAGATTGGTGGGTGGGATTGTGGATGGGTGGGCTTGGATAGGTCATGAGTGGATGGATATAGGCTGTATTATGTTCAATGTCATTACGAACGAGAATATTACATTAATTCTAGGAAAACAATGCACAATAACTAGAAGAGCCGCCGGTGGTGGGCCCACGCATACACGTGTAGCCAGCCAAATGATTCCCGTCAGCAGTTCAATCAATCAATCTATCAATCAATCAATCAATCATTTTATGTCTGTAACCATCAGAAGAGAAAAGGAACAAATGAAACTATGAGGCAACGGTATGGCATGTACTGGCTACACGGAGGCCCAGAAGGGATCATGGATCCCATTAAATAGGGACAGCTATAATTGTTGACAGAATGGTGGCAGGTTAATGTTCAGAGCTCATGGAACAAGACTTTTTATATAGGGTCGTTGCATTAATTTGACAAAGCAGAAGGTGATGACCTTATTATCAGAATAACAATTGGCTGCTGACATCCAAGACATGCGTTCAGGTATATATAGCAATGATCGTCTACAGAGATCCTGAGTGGCCGAGTGGGTTGGTAGCCCGCTCTCCACGGCGGCGGCCCGGGTTCGATTCCGGGTCGTTCGGTTTATCAGAGATTAATTTCTCGGATCTTTACTGCGGGTGGCTCGGTCGCAATATAAACGTGGAGTACGAGGTTGCTTTCTGCCTCCGACACTAATCATCTTCGATATGAAAAAGTGTCGTTAAGCCGAAGTACAACAGAACAGCATGCAGTGATGTTATCCAGCTTTAGAGGACGCCTGTTTGCATGTCTGTACACTGTGTACAGACAGTCGCTGACGTCGGCCTTGTATCCTACCTGAAAACTACATCTGGCGGTTGGATTGGATTCAACAGTTTAACGACATCTTATGACATCGAAGAACGTTGACGCTGGTAGGTAATTTTTTTTACAGTCCTCCCTGCGTAGCTATAGGGGAACTGTGTTTAGTGACTCGACAGTCTAGTAGCCTACTTAGTGACTCAACGAAGTCTAGTATCGATATTAGGCTCTATTGTTTTGTAACCTCTGGTAGCTGCCGGAGTAGCTGTTGTAAGTAAGTAAGTAAGTAAGTAAGTGTGTTCTTTATTAAACGCTGGCAAACGCACGGCGCTGTACATACAAAGTTATACAAAGTTATCAAATAGTAGCGAAAAAGTTAGTCAATATTAAACTAAAAAAACACTATATGGCTTAGCTGTACAACATCCTAGCCAGGAAACCACGCCTGGTGAGGGAATCAAATCTAGAAAGAACACGGTTATGTGAGCGTGGGCGCAAATCGTGACCAGTAGGCCCTATATAGGACAAGGGGTAGTAGGTAATGAAGGATATGTCCGGGATTATTTAAGATAGACCTTAGGTCACCCGAAATACGACAGACAAGTGTGAATATCAAATAACGATTGTAATTCTAGAGTTTAACGCCATCTTATGGCTGCCATGCAGGAACGCTAGCGTCGCCCTCCTTTCTACAAACTTGGGACTGGCATTGCCTGGCGCTAGTGGCACGGACGGATAGAGGCAGAGTTAAATAGGATGGAGTTAAAAGTTTGACGACATTTTATGGCAACAAAGGCCGTTCACGTCGGCAGAAATTATTTTGAACAGTTTTTTTGAACCATTTTCGTACACTGGATACTTTGCGTAGAGATCTTGAAGGAGCTCTGTATAAATGAATGACAGTAGCTAAAATTAATGATCAAACGACATCAGCGATTATATAGCGTTGGAAGAAAGCGATTTAAAGGTGTATAGATAGCCTACAACGAAATATTAAGATTTTGGAAGCAGAGATGGGCACGATTGGTTAAATTGCTAATCGATTACAATTAGAATTAGCTACTGAAATTTGCTAATCGATTAGAAGTAGAATTAGCTAAATCTTGTAGCTAATCGAATAAGAATTAGAATTAGCAGCAGCAAATCAATTAGCACTTAGAATTGGATGAAGTGCGTTGTAGTGAGTCCATAATTTGTTTGTCAACTTGAACTCACCTTAACATGACTGACAAAGTTTGACGATACGTAAGCTGGCTTCCAGTAATTAATTAGTGTTGAAAATTTTACTGTATCTTTTACACTTGCCTGTTAATTTAGCTCTTGCTTCCGATACCAGTTTTATCTCAGTACTATAGGCCTACAGCTAGGCTACTTCAACAACGTTTAAAAAATTGAGAATAATTTTTATCACCAGTCGCATGGGAAGATAGTGATTTAAAGGTGTTTAGATTAAGCCTGATAATAATAATAATGCTAACATCTATTGTTTGGCCACATCGTTTAGTTGCCAGAATTAGCTAATGTCGGCCTTAATTTACTTCAATTGAATCATGCACAATTATGAAAGGTGTTTAGACAAAAGTCACGAACATAATTATAGCGCTGTTAATGGATCATTTAAAATATCTAGACAAAATATCTATAACATTACTAGTGGCACGCTGTGTATAGCGACATCTGGTAGCTACCTGGATAGCTGACGTCGACATTACGTCATCTTCAAGAAGCAACGGTATTAGTAGTTTCCAG